>BSYO01000033.1:622500-795000 GCA_033239525.1 Nepenthes gracilis
TGTGGGGTTTTTTCTATCAATTTGAGCCCTTCATTAACTACTTCAATAGGGCTTATGTCTATTATTCTCACTGTGAAATGCTTATACGGTAGACGTTTAGATCTGATTCTACCCAAACTTATTTGGTTTAGTCAACATTTTTCACTTGTTTGGCTACTGCTGTTCGGTTTTTAAATGCCAAACCGACGCCCCTGGCCTTTCCTATTGATTCCTATGGCTCATGCCAGAAGCAATTCTTGAGTGATGCATTTACTCCAAGAATGAATTGAAGAGGAAGAATTTGTTGGTTTCATCAAAATATTCACAGCTCACATTGGGTTTAGGTTTAAATGAGATTGCCTCCTACTTCAATGAACCATCGGGTTAAACTTGAGAGAAATATGTGATCGATAGTTAGTTGTTGAGTATGGTCATTAGGAATTTAAGATATGAAATGTATATTATAAAAAAAAATTTGCCATATAAAAGATAAATACAGAGAGGACATTATTATAAATGGATACAAAATAACAAACCACGTTAAAAAAACAAGAGAGAGAGACTTGGATAACTTGGTCTTTGATGGCCCATGGGCTTTTCCTCTACTAACTAGCCCAAGTTGTTCGAGTCCTGTCATCAGGCTCCACCGTTTCTTTACCTGAATGTTCCATTAAATCAAGGGCCGCATTTTATTCATTGCCATCATTGTCTCCGCCTATCCTTTCTCCCTCCACTCGCGACTCACAAAGTCTGCAATAGTCACAGCGAGAGCGAGGCATCCTTCACCCACTCAATGGCGGCTTCCTTCACAGTTCTGGTGAATCCATCAACTCTCCGCTCAATTTTTCTGTATCTGCCTTTGAAATTATTGTGGTATCTTGCTAATTATTGGAACTCCGACATCGTTTTCTTCAATTATTGAGCAGCCAAATGTTGGCTCCGTTTCTGGTTCTAGAGGATTCGCACCTATGAATGCTGTCAACGCCGCTCGTTGCAGTTCTATCAAGCTTACGAAAAGTCCTCTGAGTCCTTCGAGCTTCGCGTCGAGCTCTCTCCGCCACTCCTCGCTTACGTGCTTACCATCACCTTCTCTTCACTGGAAATCTGGTCGGCGTGGCTGCATTCGTGCCGCGGCCGAGGTGAGATTTTTATATTTTATAGAAGAAGTTTAGAGGAGATTCAATTATAATTAGATGGAATTGTTAATTCTTTATTGCAGCATTTTTTCTCAGCTGCCAAAATGGAGCGTAATTTTACTTCCTTGTTTGAGTGTATAAGTGGATAGGTTTCTTATGCCCTGTTTGTTGTTCTTGAAATTTAAGAGAAAATAATATCCATGAAATTAGCAGAGTTGTTCTTGATATACCGTGTGCATTTGGAATGCTAATAGTTCCATGAATGTAGTACGTGTGTTATTGATCGGGATTAATTTATTTGCAGGATGTGCCTTTGCAATCAAAAGTGACAAACAAAGTATTTTTTGATGTAAGCATTGGAAATCCCGTCGGTAAGCTCGTTGGTAGGATTGTGATTGGTCTATTTGGCGACGATGTGCCTCAAACGGTGGAGAACTTCAGAGCTCTTTGCACAGGTTCCCTTTTTTCAGAAGCCAACTTTTCATAGATGAGTAGCCGCTGGTTGTACAACTGTATGACCTCTAAATCCTTGGTTGAATCTGATTTGTTTTTGACGATGCACTTTGATCAGGAGAGAAGGGCTTTGGGTACAAAGGCTCAGCATTCCATCGAGTTATTAAGGATTTCATGATTCAAGGCGGAGATTTTGATAAAGGAAATGTATGAGCTTTTATTTCCTAATTTAACATTACAATATTTTTGAGATAGTATTCTTTTGATTGGTATTTCTGTTTCTAAATCTAGTGAATTAATATCAAATGCATGTTGTGTCAATTGTAGTCGTCACAACTTCTTCCTTTTATAAAGTGAGCATGCGTTATCTCACTGTGTTCATGCATACTAAATTGCACAGCACTCCAAGACGATTGTATTATCAGGGGAAATGGTAGTCCCATTTTGAGATTGAAACTCATAAATATGAGCATGATTGAATAATCCTTGCCTCCAAAAATTTGGGTTTTTTCTCTCCTACTGCCAGTAAGGAATTGGTGGATATTAGCAACTGTAGCAGGATGAAATAGAGTTAACTTACGATTTGGGTTTGTGCTTGGTGTTCTGTTGCAGCAAAGGTATTCCTTCGATTTGGTTTTAGTGAAATGAGCTACTTTTAGGCTGGGATTCAAATTTATGCTCATGTCAATAATATGATGATGGGCTAAATGCATGCATTGAGAACTTGGACACTGTATGTAGTGAGATGTAGCTAACATATGCGTCAGCTAAAGGTTCAACTGTTCAGTTGCTGAAATTAAAGAGAGAAGCACCTTTCCTTGTAAGCTTGCCTTCCCAAGCCTTCTTTTTGTGGTCCAATACTTTATAAGGGACAAATTCCTGATGAAACTAAATGAATCTCGTATAATTGCCAACTATTTCTTGTTGGTAAAGTTGAAAGCTATTTCCTGAATGAGGTTTTTTTTATTCTTTCTATGCATGTAATATATCTAACCAAGAGAGCCATACAAATTTTGTTGTATAGTGTTATTGGGTGGAATTCCTAAGGGGATGAGTGAAACTAAGTATAGACTGTGCCTTGAAGGGAAATCTGGATAATGGGTCAAGACAGTGGGAAGGTGTCAGAGGGCAAACACAGGGTACTGGAAGGCATTTTGTTGAGCATGGAATCATGGACAGTTCATTGGGGACTGCAGGCCAAACTATGGACAGTTTGTAAGGTACTAACTTAAGTCTGGCTGGAAGGAGGGCTAAACTAGAGGTGGATTCAACCACGCTGGTTTCTTTGAAGGGGTGTGTGTGGAACTTGCAAAGACAATACTAAAAGGAGCCCAGTTGTGGTCTGTATTCAAACTTAAAGCAGTACTGCCTAAATCGGTCTAATTACCAGCAATGTGATCTGAGATCCACATACATCAACTGACCCCTCCCCCATGGTTGTTGGGACAGTTCATGCTTAATTACTCAGCTGGTGCCACTTTCATCGTGCTTGTAAAAATCATCGTGCTTCCTTTTTTATAACAAAATGAAAACAATACTTCCGGACGTGATGTATTCCTATTTTGCTGGACATCTATAATTCCAACTTGCTCATAGTGTTAGTTGTTCGCACTTTAAAAAAAAAAAGTTCCCACTCAAAATTCCAACCAACAAGAGAATACTTTTTAATTAGGAAGGATAGGAATTTAATATCTTCGAATTAAACACTACAGTAGGGTTGGAAACTTCATTCATATATGTCGTGTTTCCTTGGGGCTCCTGGCAGAAGTACATGGGTCTGCTGATGTATCCATGGACCAACACTTGTAATGCTTTTGTGGATCAGATTTTGGGTGATAGGCCCCCAATTAAGTAAAATATCCAATCCACTTCATGGAATTGTACCCATTGTAAAGAAACTCTTCTTGATGCTTAATTCTGCTAAAGCTATCATTAATGCTTCAACTTTTACTTATCCATCTGGAAAAAAGAAGAAAGTGATGAACCCTCCGCCGCTCCCCCCCTCCCCATCCCTCTTTTTTCACCTGACATTGGATTTCACTGTAGGGAACTGGAGGTAAAAGTATCTATGGCCGTACATTCAAGGATGAGAACTTCAGATGTAAGTAGAATCAAATAGCTACAATTTCGAAATGGAGGACTACTCTACGAGAAATCATGATTTGTTGGTATGCCTATGATTCTGAATGCATTCAGTAGCCTAAAGATCATGTGCCAATGCATAGAAATGGGATTAGTTAGCTGTTGTTGAGGTTAACCTACTGAATGCCTCCCAATCTGGATAGCACACTTGCCTATTGCTACTAACTGTTATCTATGATCTGTATTTTATGACTCATTGCCATTCCTTAGCCTGTCATGATTTTCTGGGTAATATAATGCAGTGTCTCATGTTGGACCTGGAGTAGTTAGCATGGCAAATGCAGGCCCCAACACTAACGGAAGCCAGTTCTTTATATGCACTGTCAAGGTATGATGTTCATTTTGACCTTTTTTTAGGGAGTCAAGAGGGGCCTAATGCCCAAAATTAAAGAAAAGAGATGAAATCCTTGTACAAATTGCGTACAACGATGCGTTAAAGAAAAGAGATGAGATCCTTGTAGGAGGGGATTGCTCTATCAAAGTTCACCTGCCCACCACACACCATGCGCGTACCATGCACAACACTCATGCTCTACTTTTATTTAAGCCACCTTTTGCTAGCAGAGTCTGAAGTTGCCCTTCTCGAATTGTCTGTGACCAATAATAAGATATTCTTCAATCCCATTGTTTCAAATTGTCATCAAGGTTTAATATTGTGCCATTGCTCTCCTCCACCCCCCCTCCCCTCTTAAAAAGTCCCAATACTATTGTTTGAGAATATGATGAAATTTATTTTTCTATCAAAGGATGGAAAGATGAGTTTAATGATGTTTATGATGATTTCTTATATTTCTAATTGATGTAGACCCTCTAATAATTGATGTTCTAAATATTAGTAATCTCTTTTATCTATCCAGATAGTATTTTAAGGAACTTTGTTCTATGAAATACATTAGATATTCGCTAATATTTGTTTACTGATAATTGTTTTAGTATTTACTTCTACAGTGTCAAATATTGAAGAGGGCAATACATATGAAAAACCTAATGTTGGCATTTGATATTGGTACTCACTAAAATATCGGTTAAAAGGTTAAAAAAAAAGTGTAAAAGCCCATAACGTACTTGATGGGTTCGGTAAACCCAGTCCAAGAAGATGATCCACGGACGTAGTAAAGGTCCAATGATTTTGGCCCAAAAAGTGAGCCCATGTGCCTTTCTCAAGTTACCCGTTCGTCTTTACCCACGGAACGGTTCATCGGGTGGTTATTTAACCACCCCACTTCTCTATAAATGTCCCTTTTATTCTTACGGAAAAAAGGGAGGAAGAACAGAAAGGGCTAGAGGAAAAAAGAAACGGCCAAAAACCACTAGCATGGAAGGATCCTGGAAAAGAAGGCTGGGGAAAAGAAAAGGGAGAAAGATGGAGGCTAGCCCTCCATCCAAAGGAGGCCAGCCCTTCATTCCAAGAGGCTATTCTTCTATCGTATGAAGACCAGCCCTCCAGCAAGGCCAGGGGAACCTCTCAGGAGTCCATCCAAGCAAAAGTTATTCCAAAAGCCTATGATTTTTCCTCTTATCTTTTTCGAGGGATGGGGGGCTGGCTGGGAGAACGTTGATCCTCAAAAATCATAGGCTTTGCTTGATTCTGATGAGGTGGCTCTGGAAGCTACCCTGACTATGAAGTGGGAAGAGCTTGTTCAGAGATCAAGTTTGTGAATGGAAATTAAGTTGGTCTAACCTGCTCCTTGGGTGATTTCAACTTGTTTTTGAAAGCAAATGGATATATGACAATACATTGCAAATAATAATAACAACAACAACAATAATAATAATAATAAAGATGCTTCTTCTGATATACTCATTTTCAGGTAGTGGTAGTGGCATTAATTATCCTTTTCTATGGCAGTTCTTCCTTATAAAAAAGGGATGGGAAACCTAACACATGAAAATTCCTGTTTTCAGTTAAGGCAGCTCCCCAAAAACTTTCCAATGAAGTGAGTGGACCCAAGCAAATGAGACCCACATCATACTTCAAATACTTTCTGTACCGCGATTCCTCTGTTTCATGGGGGAACAAAGTATTTGTGACGAAATAAGGGAGGAGTATGCTTCGTTTTGCTGCAAGCATAGTTCTCATGTCTTGTTTTTAACGCACCCTTTTGATAGCATTTGCTCCATCACGATTCCCACTAATGAACCCTGTGCCTCACTGAGGCGGTGATGATGTCATGACCATACAACTGTTTAGTTGTCCTCAAAGCTGAATGGTTCTGCCTTGGCTGGGCAAAATTTCTGTTTCTAGAATACTCAAAAAGCTTAGGTTTCTAGATTGGACATATTCATTACCATTTGTGTATTTTGTTTGTGAACTACAGACACCGTGGCTGGACCAGAGGCATGTCGTATTCGGGCAAATTTTGGAAGGCATGGACATCGTTAAGCTGATTGAAATGCAGGAGACCGACAGGGGAGATCGCCCTAGAAAGAGGGTGGTAATCAGCGACTGTGGTGAACTTCCCATGGTTTGATGGAATTGCCATCATTACGTATGTAATTTCTTCTTCGGATTTCTTCCGGGCGATCCAGAAAATATGATTTTGTTCTATTCAGAGCCTTTGGCTTTTTTCCGTGGTCGAGGGTAGACAGATTTAGAGAAATTGACTCTACAAACCAGGTTGAGATATAATAATAGTGGGGATTCTCATATTTTCTGAGGCCCCGCAATATGAGAACCCCCAACCAATGCACAAAAATCATAAAATGTCTGCATGGTGCGCCAGAGTAGAGTATTAAGACTTTGTTAATGATGTTCTGAGTTCTATAATCAAGTGGCACTTGTGGGTTGCTTTTATTTGACTGGGAGGTTGCTTATGACGACTTCTTCAGAATTTCCTTGGTGGTTTAGCCGAGTTCCAATCTTTCGTGACCTTTCCAATTTTAGTCTTAAGACGTTTTATTCATGGTCATATATTCCGCCAAAGAAAACGGTCTTTTATTTGCTTGTTTAAATGGTTTTATCATAGAAACTGCGAAATCAAAATAACAGATTTCTCATTTGCTGCCATCTTTAAACTACCTAAGTAGTTTCTGTCGTTTAAAACATGATTTTAGCATATGATCTTTCTAGCCAAAATGAGTGAAAGTCGAAAGCTCGGACCCAGTTGAGAATTCATCGAAACGTGGTGTGTTTGGTTATAGTTAGTATAGTAACTTCCAAATGCAACTTTACAACAATGACAAGGCGAGGGCAGAATGAGATGGGCTGGAAGAAGTATGATAAGATGCTTCCGTAGTATATGGAAGAAACTCGAATATTCTTAGCCAAATTATTCTTTTTGTATTTATTTTATAATTTTATTTTTTTAAGTTCTATTTTTATATGATTTTGTGAAATAAACATACTACCAAATATATTTTATTTTTGATTTATTTGATAAAAAAACAATTGAGGTTTTTTACCTGTTAATGCTGTAGTTTTAGAGTTTTTGTTTTTTCGTTGTTGTTGTTGTATCATACCCAGTAGCTTAAAATGCAATGAATTTGACTTAAAAGTTTTATGTGGCTTAAAATTGATATAAAAAAAATTAAAGGGAATAATATATCAAGAGAATAAAAGGGAAAAAATTAAAAATCAAAGAGAATGTATTTATCTATATAGCCCATGAAATGTTTCTATTCCAAAAAAAAAAAAAAAAAAAGAGCAGAAAATGGACCGAAAGGATCAAATTTGTGATTTTGAAACCTATAAAAAACATCTAAAAGTGTTCCTGCAAACTTAACAATATATTAGTTATAAAAAAAATTAGAACTCTACAATATTGAGAATTGTGGGAATATATTATATTTATATATATCTGAAACACTAAAAATAGTAATAATAATAATATTTTCTTAGCGATAGTTAATAATCATTTTTAGTCTCTTAAAATAATAAGTAGGACTTATTGTAATAATACTATTTATTAATATATTTACGTGAGTATAGTTAATAATATAAAATTTAATTAAATTAGTTTAATAAATATTATCAATTAAAATATAAGAATTAAATTTCACGCACAGCCATCCCCTTCCCTCCATGTTCCCTCGGCCGCCACATGAGGATTTTGATAGTAAATTCTGTAGAGGATGAATCTGATTTTAAGTGGTTAATGCAAGGAGCCAATAACACTTAGGGGTGGCAGTGCATCAGGAGAGCGGTTGATCTAAGGAAATGAATACTATTATTAGGGGATGAGTTTGATATTTACTATCCTTCGAACCAGAGAAAATTAGAGAAATTTTTTTCTAGGAGATGCTGCTGCTGTGTTGCTGAGGGAAGTAAAAATAATCCGGTAAGTAAAAATAAGCCATTTTTTTAAAATAATGAGTGCATCATTTAATTATTAAATTGTTGCCTAAATATTATAGATATAGTAATATACATTGTTACATAAGGATATTGACCATTTGATATTATTTAAGCCATTGTAAAAATGGAAGAAAAATGCCTGAACGACATACCATTAGATCTCAATTTTAACTTCTCAAAATAGTTAAAATTAATCGGCAAAAAGGTTTTATCATTTACAAAATCTATTCCAAATTAACTATTACTAATACGATAAATCATATTTAAGCTAATATTTTATATGATAAATAAGTACTTTTATGATAGCATTTTGACATTACTATTGTTTGATACGCCAATTTTAATTTTAAGTTAAAGAAATACGATTTTGTTTGTCTAAATATATAGAATTTGATTGAGGAGCACTAACAATAAACACCCCAAAATTAGGCTCCTAGTGCCTTACTTGAAACTTTTTACCATGTTAATTTAAATGGTTTTGGGTGATGAAATTTTAAGGACTTTTGGTTTCGTCTGATGCAAATTGAGAAGGGATTTCCAATTATACTATTCATTATATTTTGGATTAATTCATGTTTTATTGGGGATTAATGTATCGATGATAATTGGGATACTTTAATATCTTTGTTGGATCTCACTACAATTAGTCAAGTCGGGTTAGATAAAAATTGATAATTTGTGAATTTGTTTGATAGTGATAAAATAGGATATACTTTTTATGACATTGAAAAAATGAGATTAATATACTAGTAAAATTGGTAAAAATCAGGTAAAATTTTAAGGGGTTAGTTGGATGTTTAATACATTCTTGATTTTTTCTTATATTCTCAGTAATTATTTTATAATGTTAACTTAATTTACATACGTAACTTTGTAATTATATATGGTTAATATAGAAATAATTATATAAAGATATCACAATGTCAAAAAATATAAAACTTACAATATTGTGATAATTGTCTAGTATTTATTTTTATATCCCAATGGGATTGAGACTCTTTGAAAAGATATTATAATTATGTGAAAATATGTGCTAAGATATTTGTAAATATTTTACTAAAAGGTGTTATTTTAACATGTGGTTGATATTTAATATTCTATACCTCATTTGGATATGGATCGTAATTGAATCATAGAAATACATGCATGGTATATTCTCAGCTTACCCCGATAAGATAACAATGATATTGATTATTTGGATTAAATTTGATACTAGTATCTATAAATTGTAAGATATTATGAAATCATATAATTAATCACTTGTCAAACTTATAATTATAAGTACCTCATGGATTTTACCTAATCAGTGGTGGAGGGTGTGTAGTTATTAGTTCACAATAATATATAATATTTTGGTATATTATTGTGATTTCTTATCTAATTCAAGTATCTATTGAGATATGTTTATAAAATCTATATCATTATTGATATTCGAATTAGATAAAATCTTAATTTTATTTTTATATTCAGTTGTCTTATAATTTTTAAGTTTTGATTATAATATAATGTTAAATATTGGATAGTTATTGATTTATTATATACTATTAATTATATATATATTTGATATTATTGTTTGAAATCATTTATTATTCTAATATTATTAATTTTATTTATTTATAAGATATTTGGCTCATCATTATATATATATATATATATTTTGGTTCTATAACAATGGAGGTTGATAGCAATATGGAGGATATCTTACATTAGTTATGAGAATTTTAAATAAATACGATCTCAAAGATTCTAAATCTTTATATTTAGAGTTGGCAAAACTTCTTTACTTTTAATTTTTTAGATATTTATTGGAATTATATTTTTATAAGTTATAATATTATAGGCATTTATTTTGTTTCTCATTTTGAGGAGATGATATTTATTATAAATATTTTATTTATGATATATTTATGGTTTGGGTTTTTTTATATAGTTGGTTCAGATCGGATTGAATAATTTATATTTAGGTTGCCAAAATAGATATATCTAAATCTATATTTAAATTTTATCTTCACCTTATCTTTTATCTTTTATGAAAGTTAAGAAATGTGTGTCTGCAATTACATTATAATTTTTTTAAAAAGGCTTCTTAAATTTAGATTTAATCAAAAAATCAAAACCTACTTCAAATTTAACTTTTAAAAATCATCCTTTAGCATTTAGAAAAATTTCCCGCTATTATACTTAGTAATGCTGAATAATACTATCATTTGTAATGTAAGAAGAAAAGTTAATTTTTTTAATTATACAAATTTAAAATTTTTATCAATAATTAGATTAATTAATAAGAGAAATTTTTAATAAAATATAATAAAATCATACAAATTTATAGTATTTATCTATTTGAATAAGTTACTAATTATATTTTATATCATATAAAATAATTCTATCACATATTATGATTACAAAGCCGTCTAATTTATTTAAAAGGAATACGTTCAATTAAAACTTATTTATTAATTATATATTAACTTTTCTGTTATATTATAATTTTTAATAAGTCATTCTGATTTGGCCATCTCGCAGTTCCCCACCAGGCGATAAGTAAAAGTTATAAATATGTTATAATTAAATTTTTATTTCTGAAATTTAAATTAAATAACAAAACATTTAATCTTATTATTTGGTGATTTTTATTTTTAAAACGAAAATTACATACTATTAGAGTAAACTCAACGGTCGGCATGTCGAACAAATAAAAAAAAAAAAAAAAAGCTAGTCAGTGGTTTTGGTCGTGGGGCAGAGCGCGTGTTCCAATGAGGATACGACAGGATACCAAGCACGTGACACCAGCATGCGTCGTCCGCCCAGAGCCCCACGGGCCCGCACGGAGGAGGAGGACAACGGCCGTCAGAGGCCGCTTCTTAGCCGGTGGCTCAGCCTGAGTGACTGTGATGATGCCATGTCGACGGAGATGTTGCTATCGTCACAGCTATCACTGACATTACGGAGAAAGCGACGGAACATGTCAGAATCTGGTTGGAGATTCTTGTCGGCACACTTTTCATTAATTCTATCCAAGTCAGACTCCACATCGTCTTTACAATATTATATAATATTTTATCAAATTAATTATTAATATTAATATTTGCATAATATAATGTTGATAATACAAAACAAAGATATTTTACATATAGTTTTGTATTTAATAAAACCCTTAAGTTTATCGAATGCCTTTGTAGGTTACAAATGTCACATCGAAACTATTTTTTAACAAATATATTTTGATAATTTTGCTGTTGAACCGGCCAACCTTCACATGCTTCATGGCGTAGTGATTGAATCGGCCAAATCTCTAAAGTAACCTAACTATTAGCCATTTTTTTGCATCCCAGTTAGTATTCTTTCAAAACTAAAAAATTGTAGTGTTTATATACTCTGAAAACGTACAATATTTTTATTGACTATGTTAAAAATTATAAGACCATTAACTATGATATAGTTACATGGTTTAGTAATACCTATATACCATCTATCATTATACGATTTGACCAATTTAAAATTACTAAAAACGTGTAGATTTTTCTTCAACAATGACATTTATTAGTGAATTTTGTTGATCAATATCAGATTATGTATGTGATATAATAAATACTAACAATTAGGACAATTAATAAGTAATTTTTACTTTTAAATGTGTTATTTTTGAGATTAATTAGTATCAATAGGCTATAATGAGAGTCTCCAATGGAATTAAAAAATTTTATAAAGTATTGAGATGGTATATATCTTATTTAATTTATTATTATTCATGGTAATAAGTTTGATTTCACTGGTACCTTACTATTACATAAGCAACCTGGGCTTGATAGTGTTTTTAATTAGCTTATTTATGAAGAGATAAAATTTTAAATTAAGAAGCCCCAACATATAGAGAGAGTATTTGCAACTCCTTTAGAAACAACTTGTTCACAATACTAGCATCATCCCTCCAAAGTTAAAACTCAATCACCCTATAAACTTAATTTTATATATAGGTATTGTTATACAAAATATAATCATCCTAGAAACAGGTGTTCTTATCGGAATCAAAACTCTTCTTTTTTCCATATGGCTTCTATCATCAACATCAACCAAGTCAAATTTTGCATCACTATCCTTTGCTCTAGGTAATTTCTTATGGATTATCAACTCTTCTTGTTTAAGTTACATGACTTTTAATCAAAACTAATTTTCTAACAAAAATGGGACATCTAATGCATTAATTATCCATAATGATAATAAATTACTTATATATGTTAGGCTTATTGACACTATTTTCACACATTTATTGTCAATTATAGTTACTTTCCTTATTCCATTATTGTTATACTATCTACTGTGCATTGAATAATTATGTGATCTTGATTTAAAATATTAACTTTCTTCTTATAGTTATGATATACTAGATCACAATTAAATCAACTGGTTGGGGTAGATGATAAGGTTGGATACCTATTTGAGCTAAATATACTTCATATTTTGTCCATTATCTACAAGTCCATTGCTCTTCAATATGGACCGGTTAAATCTAGTTTATTATTGCATTCTTATCTTGGTCATGCGTCAAGCTAAAAAGTTTAGTTGTTAACTTTTATTGGTTGTTTAGAAACTATGATCAATGTTTTGATGCCTTGTCAATTTGATAAATACAAGTATTACCTTTAAATTCGTGTGCATCAATTTCCCTTGCTCCCTTTGACGTAATCCATTCTATCATATGGGTCCTATCCACATACTTTCTAAGTGGTCCAAATATTTTAATATTTTTATTAATAACTTCTCACTATATCCAAATATATCTTTTACATCGACTATCTATCTTGGTAAAAATATATTAAGAATTCTGTAAAATGATATATACATAATTTTAAAAATGAATAAAAATTTTCTAATTAAATAATACTAAACAATATTATAAATTATTATTTATTAATATTCTTCAATTTCATGGTACTATCCACCAAAAATTATATCCTGGTACCCCTCAACAAAACAATTGTACTAGAAGAAAGTTTGGACATATTTATAATATTATTTGTTATTACGGTAGCCTATACTATTAATCAATTTTCATCTTCATTCATAAGGAATCTGATCCTACACAACTACCTTTTCAACAAATAACCTCATTATGATTTTCTTCGAGTCTTTAGGTGTGCATGCTCTATTCTCCTTTAAACTTATGAAAGAAATAGAGTAAAACCCTATGCCCGTCTTCATTGTATTCTTGGGTATGGTATTGAGTAATGACATATGTATTATGATCCAATCTATTTTTGACTTTTATCTCCCATTAGTCATCTTTTGGATACAAAAAATGGTTGCTAGTTTCACTACCTTATTCTCTCTCCAGTGATATCCTATAAAGTTTTTATGGATCCATCACTTGATCTATTTTTTAATCCTATTTCCACTACTTTGATTCCCCTCCCCTAGTACTCTTCCAAATCTTACCAACGACCCTCTTGTTCTTATCCATGATAAGACTATTTTGTTCATGTATCTGCTAAACTGACTCTCACTCTTTAGGCAATGTCCACATCCGTTGGTCCACTTAGATACGTGAACACGTTTCCTACTTATGTGACTTTCATTAAATTTTCACTCTTCCTATATTATATGAATTTACTAACTATCGATAAGTCAAATATTATCTTTGCAGGCAACAAGTAATGATTGATAAACTTCTAACCCTAAAAGAGAACAACAAGTAGGATTTAGTTGATATCCCTTCAAGAAAATTAGTGGTAAAAGCAAGTAAATATATAAGATCAATACTAAGATTAATGTCTTAGTGGAATATTATAAGGCTTACCTCGTGACTTGTGACATCACCTAAAAGTATGAAATTAATTTTGAGAAGACTTTAGCACATGTGGTCCATCTCATTTATATTTATTTATTAATTATAATTGTCGTCATTCTTGAATGGTCACATTTTAGATAGATATTAAAAATATATATTTTTTCATGATGACCTAATAAAAAAAGTCTCTATATAACCTCCAACTTAATATGGTTATCCTCCAACTAGAATATGGCATCTTAATTGAGCGCTATATGTCCTTAAACAAGCCCCAAGAATATGTTGGCCAAATTCAATTCTACATCAACCAAGTTGCACTTAACATCTAAGTACTGATAACTTGGCTCTCTTCACTAGTTTGACTCTATTATGTATTATTTTTTTCTTGTTATTCGCTATCTTCCATCGATTGATAAACCTGTTAATACTTTCACCAAATCTCATTCACTAGGATGAGTTTATGATTTAATTTCCAAACTTAAATTGATATATTTTTGAATCTCTTTGAATTCTGAGAGAAATATTAATATAGTGTTTATAATATTAAGTTTTTAAAGTTTAATATATGGAGAATAAGAATATTCTGCATATATTTTTATACCTTTTTTATTTGTTTTTTCATATATAGTTGGTATTATACTATTTTATAAAAATCCTTTCTTTTTGTAAGATAAACATGCGATGAAAGACAAACCTTTCTCATTTAAACATTTAATATTAGAAAATGGAGAAACCTTATATTTATAAGAGATGTAGTTTTCCTCTATCCTTCCCATATAAATAAGATTTTTGTGATGGCTATAAAAAACTAATGTTTGATAAGTTTCATGAATATTATGAATATATAATATAACGTCTCATCTAATTATCTATACTAACTTATTCCATCCTATCCCCTGTTTTTCTTGCACCGTGCTAGGTCTAGTAGCCTCGTAAGGTTGTGTGTCTTTGAATGGCCAACGACTGTCCACAACAAGCTACAATCTATGCACGATGTGGGAATTTGGGGCTGCCGACCATCTTGCCTTCTACTGTGAAAGCTATATAACTCCGTTGTCTATTGACAAGGGCATAGACGCCTTCAAGGCTAAAAAGGAGAGGAGGCCCAGAGGGACCACAAATATTAGTAGTCTAAGCAGTCTAAGTCGATTAGGAAGATAATATCAACTCTTCCACGGTAATGGTGGGGAGAGTGGGGGAGAAAGAGAGAGAGATAGGAAGATAATATCAACTCTTCCACGGCAATGGTGGGGAGAGTGGGGGGAGAGAGAGAGAGAGAGGCGTGAGGAGAGACAAGGCGGAAACTGGGGATAGGAGACGTAGGGCTAATAACAGTTTTCACTTTTATATATATATATATATAATTTCATTAATTATGTGTCACTTTTCTTTTTTCAGCCTAAGATGATATGCAATGTGTAAAAGTTCTGTTCACATGAAAAGGTATTCTTATGAATTAAAACAGTGATGATTTTTGTTATTACACAATATATATATATATATATATATAACCATAATCATTAAATATGTTAATAACAATATCACACACATTAAGTCTTAATATTTCCTAAAACTCACGCGACCGTTACATTAAATAATAATAATAAAGACTTCAATCGTTTTTAAAACAAAATTAGATGTAGGATGAGGCTAACAGGTCTGAAAAGCTGAAGTGTCAGGCTTGAATTCAAGTATGACCTTTCGACAATGGCGACGAAATGAGAATCTAACTTGAAAAGACAGCTCACAGGACAACATCATGATTTTTCACTAATAAAATTTTAAGATCCGGTGAAGGTGAATTTTAAGAACTAAAAAAAAAAAAAACCACTCTTCCTCGTAAGATATTTAACTTGGGGACAGAACGTTTTCCACAAGCTGGCAAATTTCTTAATAATAGCTTCGTTTTAAAACTAACATTTCACACTAAATAGGCTTTTATATGAAATTATTTATATTTAAAACAAAAATAACACAAACCACATGTTTTTTCCCCTTTTTAAAACTCACCTACATCCACAGAATGTGGTTTCCATGAGCCGGACGCACCAAAATGGTGGAAGCATACTTAACATGCTTACATAGTAATTATGTGTTGGAGGTCGGCCGACAAGAGTTGACGCGAGAGAAAAGAGTATTAATATAATAATGACAAATAATAATCAGAAAAGGGAAAAAAAAAATAAGGCATATATAATTTGTGTGAAAATTATCTTCTAAATAAGAGAAAAAAATTACGGGATACTGAATTTATAAATTTTCACAATGTAAAATCTTGATTATAGAAATCCAGAGAACAGAATATAAGAGCAAAATACAACTCATTGTATTATTCTATTATATCATAGAGTACCAGCAATATCATATATATATATGTACATATGTACAGATGAATCTTTTCACTAGTGTCGCCTACTTTACAAGTCGGTCATCTACTTTGGACTTTACAAAACATTTGTTACACCTGCTTATATGCTCACTCATTTTTCCATGCATTGTATTCGTGTGCTTTTTTATATTTTAGATTTATGATACGGCAACCGATTATCCTTTAGTATAAGCAGTTCATTGGCTTCAAACCAATAGTCCGATCGACTTTGGCTTGGTTGCCCTTGGCCGATAGTCAAGCTGTCCTCGGCCAGTAGTCCTCAACCTCGGTCTGCCTAGTCACCCCTTGGCCTTGGCTCCGATTGCTCTTCAACTGAGAAGCACATACAAATACAACAATACTCGATCTTGTATCCATGTGAATTTTCGGCCAAACCTCTAATTGGCCTGTCCATTGGATATAGACTTATACATGAATGACCTATATTCAAAAAATTTTTCCTCACGACCGTGTAGGAACGACATATATCATTCCTGGCAATACTGCGATAGGCTTCAAGCTTCCACTTTGTCAGTATCTTAGTCATCATATCTGACCCATTCTTTTTAATCCTAACCTTATCGAGTGCCAACAATGCCGAGTCAACATTATTTCAACCCAGTGATATCGAACATTAATATGCTTTGATTTGGAGTAAAAGGTGAAGTTTCTGCGGATGTAGATTGCACTTTGATTATTATAAAGTAGCACGTACATCTCCTACTTGAAGTCAATCTACTGACAAACTTTTTCATCCATAACATTTTCTTGTTAGCTTCTTTCATAATATTGGATATGGACTTATACATGAGTGACCTATATCCAAAAAATTTTGCCTCATGACCGTGTAGGAACGACATATGTCATTCCGGTAATACTGCGACAGGTTTCAAGCTTCCAGTTCGTTAGTATTTTGGTCATCATATTTGACCCATTTTCTTTAATCCTAACCTTGTTGAGTGCCAACAATGCCAAGTCAACATTATTTTGCACTAAGTGATATCAAATGTTAATATGTTTTGATCTGGAGTGGAATGAGAAGTTTCTGCAAATGTGGATTGCACTTTGATTATCATAAAGTAGCACATACTTATCCTGCTTAAAGTCAGTCTCCCTGATGAACTTCTTCGTCCACAGCATTTTCTTGTTGACCTTTGTCACAATAATAAATTCTGCCTCGGTGGTAGATAAAGTAACACACTTCTACAATTTCGATTGCTAAGAAACAACTCCTCCCGCAAACTTGACCATGTATCCCGAAGTAGATTTTCGGGAATCAATATCTCTAACCATGTCGGCATTAGTGTATCCGATTAGGTGTGGTTTATCATCTCCAAAACACAAACACAGCTTAGATGTTCCTCGGAGATATCTGAGTATCATCTACTTTATTGTAGACCAATACTCCATTCCAAGATTTGACATAAAGCGGCTAATTGTGCCAACGGCATGAGCAATGCCTGATCTTGTGCACACTACAGTATACATCGGGCTACCTACGACTATGGAGTAGGGTGCGCTTCTAATACTTTCCTTTTCAGCATTTGAGGAAGGATATTGCTAGTTGCTCAATTTAAAGTGTCCGGCCAAAGGAGTGCTTACTGCCTTCGACTTCTCCATATCCAAATGTTGGACCACCTTCTCAATGTAGCCCTCTTGAGATAGTTATGGTTTTCTTACCTTACAATCGTAAAATATTCTAATACCCAGAATCTATTTTGTCGGCCCTAAGTCTTTCATGGAAAACACCTTTCTGAATTGTTGCTTCAACTCCTTGATTCTGGAGGTATCTCAGCCGATAATTAGCATGTCGTCAATATATAATAGAAGAATAATAAAGTCATCTTCGGATAACCTCTGCACAAAAGTGCAATGGTCTGAAATAGTCTTCTGGTAGTCTTGACTAATCATGACAGACTCGAATTTCTTATACCACTGTCTAGGGGCCTATTTCAGCCCGTACAGACTCTTAGACGACATACCATTCGTTCTTTCCCATTGACTCTTAATCCCTTCGACTATTTAATAAAAATTTCCTATTCAAGGTCACCATAAAAGAATGCCGTTCAGACATCCAACTGTTCCACTTCTAGATCAAGAAGAACCAATCTGAGCATTACTCGGATTGAAGGCATCTTTACAATTAGGGTAAAGATTTTATCAAAATCAACACCCTTCTTCTGATTGAAGCCTTTCGCAATCAATCTTGCCTTGTACCTCGATTGTGAATTTAGCTCGTCAATCTTCCGTTGGAAGACCTACTTGTTTTTCATCGCTCGCTTTTCCTTCGACAACTCTGTCAGCTCGAAGGAATGATTCTCATTCAGTGAACTCATCTCATCCTACATGTCCTCCATCCATCCATTTTGTGCTCATATTCCATGGCCTCTTCAAAACTTTCTAGCTCCCCTCCATTAGTAAGTAATACATACTCATCAGCTGATAAATGAACGGATGGTCTTTAGCCTCTTGAGGATCATCGGATTGGAATGTTCTCAACTAGCTTAACAATATCATGAGGAGTGGTATTATCCTAATCCTTATTGGGCATCAAAGTCCCTCGGTTTCCTTCATCTTCGACAATATCATGACCATCGGCCTCTTGACGAACCGGCGCTAATCGGACGATCTCAAAGCTTATATTGGCATCTCGGACGGCAGGAAAGTAAGGCTCATTGTTGGAAAAGACCTTCATCATCTTACCAATATATTCGATCATTTCATCATTGACTAATACTATATCCTTTGACCAGATAAGTTTTTTCTCAACGGGAGCGTGTCGTTAGGCGTTGGAAAGTTGCCGGCCGCAACATTTGCAGTGGGTCAACCCACTCAGAAAGCGGCCACCCGATATCTGACACGACGCTTTCCAAAGTCCTCGTCCATTCTTATCTTATCTCTCCCATAACCAAGGAAGATACATTCCCTCATTTTTTACTCCAATTTCATTCTTTTATGTTTCGAGATGTACACAAATGCCCTACATCTGAATACTCCTAAGTGATTGTAGAACACTTTCCCACTGATCCATACCTTTTCTTGGACTTTCCCATTTAGTGGCCTATTTGGCAACCTGTTGATAACATGGGTTACGGTTATCAAAACTTTCTCCCAAAATGAACTGGGGAGTTTCACTTCTGAGAGTACATAGCGGACTCTCTCCATTAACGTTTAGTTCATCCGCTCACCCATCCCATTTAGTGCGGTGTCTTTGATGGGGTCTTTTGATATTGAATACCATGTGACCGATAGTATGTATTAAACGCTCCAATGTACTCACTTCCGTTATCATTCTGGATACACTTCAATTTTTTTTTCCATTTATCTCTCGACCAAAGTATGAAAATGCTTAAAGACATCGAGGGCTTGATCCATCATCTTAAGTGGATAAACCCACGACTTTCTTAAACAATCGTCGATAAACGAGATGAAATACTGTACTCCTCCGAATAACTTCTCCATAAACGGGCTGCATACATCGGTGTGAACCAAATCAAGTAGTTTGGTCTTTTTAGTGGATGGGTTTTCGAGGAATGAAACCCGTCTTTGCTTCCCCGCTCTACAATGGGGAAACATCATTAGTTTGGCTTCTTTTATACCACGGAGAAAGTCCTTCCGGTTAGACTATTCAGTCCCTTCTCGCTTATATGGCTCAACCGACGGTACCATAAGTCCAGAGACTCCTCACTCCGCATGACATGCACTTTTCTAGTCATGGTTGAGGCTTACAACACATATAAACCGGAGACCTTCCTTCCACGGGTGACGACTAGAAACTCTCTGGACAACTTCCATGCCCCTTCATTGAAGATGTTATAATATCCTTCATCGTCCAATCTGCTGGCTGAAATTATATTTAGCCGAATATCTGGCACATGTTGCATGTCCTTTAGTAATAATCTCGTCCCATTGTTGGTGATAAGAGACACATCACTTTTGCCAACGATCCGGGATATCCCTTTGTTTCCTATTCTTAATGCTCCAAAATCTTCGGGAGTATAAGATGTGAACAATCCCCTTCTCGATATGGCGTGGAGAGTTGCACTGGTATCCACCACCTAGTCGGACTCATCTTCAATTAAATTTACCACATCGGCCATTTCATATGTCAACACGAGGTCACCCTCAATGATGATCGAGACCGAGACCAAGACCTTCTTCTCATCTCGTCCCTTCTCAGCCTTGTTCTCCTTGTTTGCATTTTTACGTTTTCACTTGTAACAGTACTTTTTAATGTGACCATTTTTTTCGCAATAGTGGCACTTGAAGTTCTGATACCTCTACCGTGACTTACTTCGATTCTTCTCTCCAGACTTAGGTTCGTGGCCTTTACTCCTTTCCCGTGACTCTATGACCAGCAGTTCGGAGAATGGAGAGGACCCCTACGATCGACGTTTCATCTCCTCATTCCACACGATTCCTTTTACTATTTTTAGAGTCTCTATGCCATTCGGTGCATTATTGACGATGGTAATTCTTATCATCTTCTAAGAGTCTAGTAGGGTTGTTAGGAACCACAAACCCAACACTCTATCTTGAACTTGATGTCCATGCTACTCAACTGGTCCACGCATTCTTATAACTCCTTCAAGTGGTCGACAATGGACGAGCCCTTCTTATACCGCACCTACATTTGTTTCATTAGGTAAAACAAATACTATTATCGATTTTGGATGCGTAGAGCATCTTCAACTTTTCCCACGGGGTCTTTACGTCCGTCTCATTCCAAATATGATTATATGCATTGTCATCTACAAAGTACCGAATAAAGCCATAAACCTGCTTGTACTCAAAGCCCCATTCCTCCTCTGACTTTACTTTGGACTTTTTAATGGCAAACACCGAAAGGTGTATAGTCTTGACAAATAGCAAGTCCTTTATCTTACCCTATCAAATATCGTAATTTGTACCATTCAGGTAAATCATTTAATTTCTAGCCCCCATCGATTCAATGAAACTCAATCAATTGGCACAAACAATCTCTCTCTAATACCACTTATTGGGGGTCGTCCGATAAGAGTTAGACCAAGAGAAAAGAACACTAATAAAATAATGACGAACAATAATCACAAAAAGGAAGGAAGAAATGAGACGCACAATTTATGTGAAAACTCTCTTCTGAATAAGAGGAAAAAATCATTGAACATTTAATTCATAAATTTTTATTATGTAAATTTTTTGTTACAGAAACTCAGAGAATAGAATATAAGAGTAAAATACGACTCATTGTATTATTCTGTTATATCTCATAATAGCAGCAATATCAATATATATATATATATGTATGTACATATGTACAGACAAATCTCTTTACCATCGGAGCCTACTCTGTAAGTTGGTCATTTACTCTGAACTTTGCAGATGATTTGTTACATTTGCTTACTCATTTTCCCGCACACTGCATTCGCGTGCTTTTTTCATTTTAGATTTCTGAGACCAGTAGCTGGTCATCATTTAGTATAAGCAGTTCATTGCCTTCGAACCAACAATCCTGCCGACTTCATCTTGGCTGCCCTCAGCCAGCAGTCCTCGGCCTCGACTCTACCTGGTTGCCCCTCGGCCTCGGCTCTGCCTGGTCACCCATCGGCATCGGCTCTGCCTGGTCACCCATCGGCATCGGCTCCGGCTGCCTTTCAGCGGCAAAGCGCATACGAATACAACAATACTCTGTCTTGTACCCATGTGAGTTTTTATCCAAAACCTCTGATTGGTTTGTTAATTGGATATGGGCCCACACGGGAGTGACCCATATCCCAACATTATGGACCAATGCAAAATCACATGACAAGCACCCCTCCTCCCCTCACCCCCTGCACGTACCAACTTTAACAGCCAAGCTCACGATAAATCTACTTCCCAAAGAAAGGGGGAAAAAAAAACCTATAAGCAAAAAGAAGAGCATATCGAATTATGTATTTACAGTGTCCTTCCTATCTAAAGGAGGAACAGAGGAAATGCATATCACATGAGACTATACAAGGTGAAACAGAAGTCCAAAGCTACGAAGAAAAGATCAAAAAGAGACCCTTGGGCTATGGGAGCTTTACAAATCCTATGAATTGCTAACATTGCAAGTTTAGCTTGAAAACCAATTCACCTAACAGCAGCTCGCCCAAGGGTTATTCACAACATGCCAAGGAATTTAGTTGAGATTGACTTGGGAAAGAAATGAATGGACCTTGAAGTACCTCAGACTTTGCACTCTTCTGTTTCGGGGAAAATGGAGGAAAACGCAGTCATGATCAAGAGAGTTCAGATACATTGGCCGCCTACTTTCACCTCTTCTCCTTTCCTCGAAATGAGCTATTGAATTAGACAATTATGAGGAGGTGCGCACATAGTTTACCAACAAGCTCGCTCAAGAATATGACTTCATGAGACCCAAGTTGAAGAGGAATTTCTCTGATTGTGATCGGAAGAGACTGCCCAATGAGAATCTTCTGCTTTCCTGAGGAGGAGATTTTGCGTACTCATCTTCCTTAACACGGAGAATTGACAATCCAATCTCTTTCCGAACTGCTTCGATTGTTTCACTCTTTACTGGATTCCCTGAGGAGTCAGTCACAGAGAAAGTGTTTACGGCTTGGGAACCCTGAGTTGTGACCTCAGCTCGGGTGACTGAGAGGCCGTTCTCTCTAAAAATCCGAGTCACATCAGAAAGAAGGCCGAACCTGTCTAAACTACATAATTCCAACCTTAATCCCTGTTGCAACAGAGAGCAAAGATGAAGAAAACTGGATCCGATTTGATAAATCTTTAGAAAAACAACATTGAGTCCAGGAAATATTTATAGCTCTTACCTCAGAAGTTCGCCTGTTAATTGCAGCCTCTAAACAATGGATTAGTCGCTGTCTTTCTGCTTCGGAGCTAATGGGGTATCCATCCGCGTGCCTGATATAGTATTCCTATCAGAACAAATTATCCAATGGTTAAACAAGGCGATTCATTTGACTGTACATGCAGAAATACAGGGTATCATGCTACACTGCACAGAGGCATTACCAGAGATCTCAAGACTCTACTTGGATTTCAGAAATTTTCCAGGGAAAGGAAAGTGAGAAGAAAGTATGGTCAAATTTGAGCTAATTTTTAAAGTTGTTCTGTTTTTCTGTGTTATTTTTTTTCAAAAAAAATAATTTACATTTGAAGCCAATGGGAATGCTTAATTAATTTTCCCTGTTATCCCTTCCTGATAACTCCATCCAAAGGGTAGCATGAGACAAATCCAAATTCGTCTAACTATGAATACGTAGTTTGACACTGGAAACAATACGTCAACCAGTTATGTAAGATTTAAGCAAAAACAGAGAATTGGCAAAAACCTGATATGCCTCTGGCTCTTCAGCAATGATTGTGCCATGATACACCACATACTGCATGTCTGTCAACGTACACACAGTATCAAAGATCAGCTTCGGCCGGTCCCGAGACTTCAAGTTCACGACAGTGTAACCTCTATCGACACAATTTTCTACCGTCACAAGGGCCTTTCTACGGTCACTCGTTCCGGAGTTCACACTGTTCTTATCATAGTCACGATCAGCGTACATCAACTGATGTAGCCTCCTCTCCTTATGAGTCCAGACTGCTGATACAGCACTGTTGGCACTCCTCTTATCCCTATCCTCCATCAGCACAGAAAGCAGGAGCTGTTCAATCTTCCTGAGACGATCACTATCATTGATCGGGGAACCAGTGACTTCGTCAGTGATGTACACAACCGAAGCCATTCTGGAGTTATGGGTCCAAACTTCGGCAGCTACGACATTACATTTTTGGTCAGCGAGGACTGCAAAGATCTCTGACAGCAATCCCAGACGATCTCTTCCAGTCAATTCGATAGTCGTGTTCTCAACAGCAGCTTGGACACCTACTGATCTCCTCATAGACCGAAAGCTGCGTGCTCGTGGCCCTAGCGACTGCCATATTATAACAAACAAATCAGCAATATGTGACAAGAAATAAACAATGCTCGAAAACAAAATCTCCAAATGCATTTAGAGCAGATAGAGCATGACCACTTGTTCGTCTTGCTTCATATCTACTTCATCTGGTCACTGCAATCGAGTAGAACAAAATCTGGCACAGGAAGCTCTATCTAAATAGAAATCCACAGCTTAATAAGCTAGTTCAGAACCAGCATATGGAATGACATAGATATTTGGACAACATGCTATGATCTCTCCATTAAATCCTAGGTGTGCTAATGTTCACCAATTCAGAGAAAATTTTCTAATCCAAACATCAAACCCTAGGGGAAGCCTTCCAGAAATGTGTTTTATCTTCCTCTTCCCACCAACATTAAGTTTAATGATAACTACATGCCTAGAAATGTGAGGGAAAAGAAAATTTTGAAGGAAAATCAGATCAAGTAACTGATATTCAAAGAGACTTCCCAGTTGTTTTCCCTTTCCCACAAATATCAAGGAATTCAAATGGAGCCTAAAGGAGTACCAAGATAAACAAAAATCAGTACCATTTGATAGATGAAAGGCTCCACCCATCTCGAGGAGATGATTGAATCAAGATGAACCCTTTTTTTGATATTCTTTTTTCCCCTCTTTTACATGGACCCCAACAGCTTACCATCAGAGAATTCTACTCTTAAGTATCCGTATTATCCTAAAACCAATTTCTCAGTTCCTTCAACAATTACTATACTACCTTCTTTTCATATCTCTCTCTCTCTCTCTCTCCCCCTCCCTCCTCCCCCTCCCAAAAACAAAGAGAATAGAAAAAAGGAAAAAAAAAAAAAATCTATCATGCTTAATATAAATGAAATGAGCGTTGAAGACCCAGTATCCAAATATTCACCTGTTGAATGCGTTCTGCAACATCTTCTTCACAGAGCTTGTTTCCATGTTGATCCGTGACATGAAATACTACGAGTCCACGAAAAAAAAAAAATTAAAACCCTAAAAGAAGTGTAATGTTGCAGAATCAACACAGCATCAAATTAAGGCGGCAAAAATGCCAGAAATAAAGGTTGATACAGAGTGCTAACCATCCATAAACCACTTTCCATCAGAAGAAATATACGCTCTTCTTATGACAAGGTTCATATCAGTCAGAACCTGAACGACTTCTAACAAGCTCCCCCTCTTATTAGCGCTATCAACCTATTAAAAAACATTTCTCAAATTAAATATTCCGGAGGATAATTTCAATTAGTTCAAGATACCATTGACACGAATCAATAAGTTAACAAAAAATTTACCTTAATCAACGTGGCTTTTCTGCTTGAATTATTGTCAACCGTAACCCTGCCCATCATTCACCCATCAATAAAGTACGGAGATAATTCATTGAAAAAAAAAAAAAGAAGAAAGAAAGGAACACCACCGAACAAATTCGAGCGCTTCAGAGCAGGGGATGCAAATTCCAATAATATTATTCATTAGTCAGACCCAATGCGGTTCAAGGGACAATAATTGAAATAAAATCAAAAGACAAACAAACAACTACGAAAAAGAGAAAAGGGAGTGCAAGGAAAAAGAAACGGACGGAATTTCATGTAAAAATACCTAGGAGGATTCATTCGAAGAACCAGCTTCGCAAATTCGTCGTCGACGTCGAAAGACGAAGTCCAACAATCCATTTGAAGCGGAAACAAGAGCAACAGAGAGAGAGAGAGAGAGAGAGAGAGAGGAGATGATCTCCCTATGAAATATGACGTTGGTCTGCTGGTCGGGGTGTCAATCTCCCTGGGAATGGAGACCGGTGAGTATGTCGGCCACGGTTTTAGGGGGCTTTTTCAGGTGGACGAAAGAGCGTTGGAGGTCTTTTGAGTTGTGGGCGGAAGTCGTTTTGGAGAGGGCGCTGCAGCTGCTACACCTGCAACCCCTCCAAAGGCGGCAGGAGAGAGAGAGAGAGAGAATATTTATATTTATATTTATTTATTTATTTCTCGAGATATTTCATGTTTTGATTGAATTTAATACACAGAAAAATTTTGAAGAAGTCAGATAAAACTGTGGAAAGCAGAATCATGAATAATTATTAAGTTTGTTTTATTTTATTTTTGATAAGTACATTTAATTTGACTTTTTTTAGATTATAAAATTTAAAAATTTTACATAATTCTTTTTCTTATGTGTGACCCGTCAAAAATCAAATATTTTAGTTTTTTAAAAATATAACTAAGAATCTAAATAATTTTACGTAATTTAAAATTTGTATTATTCTCTTTTCTGTTAATTAAATATGATACATTTTTAAAATTACTTACTTTTTATACAATTATATAATTTTTACATATTAAAAACACTAATTAGTATATTATTCTATACAAAATCTTAAAATAAAAAAGAACGTATTTTTAAAAAATTAGAAACAAAATATAGTTGTAAAAATTTGCAATGTTTTTGTAAAAATGAAATCCTCATTAGATAAAATGTAACTAATAATTTTTAATTTATACTGTTTTAATTCTTTTATTTTTAGCATCAATTAACAAAATATGCAATGTTTTTATAATCATTTAAATATTATACATTACAAAATGAAAATCAATAACAATTAAATCAATTTAATTCAATAAGTACTAAAATGATCACCTTTTGTTTTCCCTGAAATTACACGACTTCCTTTTGTTAGCATGCAACTATATAAAAGTGAGGATATTTGAGCTTGAATCCTTGGTCACCTCTCAATAGGGCAAGTACACTTTACTAGTAAATTCCTCTAAATGACTGGTCAATTTATACCCACGAAAAAAAAAAAGAGGAGAAAATTGAAAAATTTAGAAGCTGCCCTCATAAAATGACCATTCCCTTGCTCTTTCTGTCGGTTTCCCTTCAACCCACCACCGCCCATGTTGCCCCTCCCCATCCCCACCCCTACCTCCACCCCCATTGACCCTCCCCACCACCACCCAGAGCCCCACCTCTTCCAGTCTATAAACATATGACATATGAGCACCACTTTATATACAGATATACAGAGTTATACACTAAAATGAGGAAATTTGAGAAATTATATATATATATATCTATATATCTGTAATCAGTATACAACAAGCAATATTAATAAGGTGAGTGGCAAACCTTATTGTTAAAGTTTGACCTAAATTAATTACTATTTTTTTTATAAATGAATAGTTTGAAGACCCAATTTAAAAAAATTTATGATTCAAAATATGCAGTATGAGCCTGTTAGAGGATTGAGCTTTTCAATTTTGTTATAAATATGAAGTTGCATTTTAAGATCTGAGCGAGTATTTGAAGCATTTATTTTATAGTTTCATCTTATAATCATATTCTTGGAGATAGTAAAATTTTTTTCTTTTATGTTTGTTTTTTTAATTTTCTTTTTTTACATAAATTTAATATTTTATTATAAGATTATTTATCATTTTATTTTGCTAATCTCCCAGCTATTTAACACTTAGTTATATAACAATGAGAAGCATAATTTTCAAAGATTTGGAGTCAAGAACAACAAAAAGCAATCAACTAATTTAATTACGTTTCTGAAGGACGTCTTCCAGGATACTAATCTAATTGCATGCGCGTCCCTCTCTCCCTATAAAAAATACATGTAGGCCTTTCATAATCAAGAAGGATTCTCCATACATGCATAGTTGACCGAAATTGGTTCCTTTCACATTGTCTACAACGATTGGCCAAAAGCCATCGCCAATGATTGATTAGTTTATCCATCAATTGTGCAGAAGAGAATCATCACCCTGTCGGTCGCAACCCCCAAATCTCAACCCTTTAATATTATGGTTAGCTGTAATGTCTATTCTTCATTCCAAATCATTGTCCTCGTTATACACGTCGTTTATTACTATTATTATTGGATTCTCAAGAACATTGAACTCAGATTGGGCGTTGCTGACGAATTTCTTGTAGGGATGAGTCAATCTCACGTTAGGCTCATAATTTCTTGTATATAATTTTTCTTTTTAAATTCATCGCCCACACTTGGTATTCTCTGTGATGAAAGTCCTAGTGAAAATTTTATACACGAGTATTGCTCAATCAAAAATTCGGTGTCAAATTTAATGCGGGTTCAAATGTTGCTCAGGCCAAATATTGGTAGAGAATTACATGCCAGGTTCGTGCAATTATTATTTGAGTAATAGATTTGATGTATCTTGAGTTTAAATTGCTGATGGATTAGGGTATCATTAAGTTTTTCACGACAAGTCGTACAAATGCAAGTCTAGTTTTAACAAAATCCGTGATTTAAAAATCATTTCAATTTATCCTCTCGATAAATTAATAATCTTTCTCAGGATAATTTAAAAATAAAAAGTTAAAGAAAAAATTTGGACTATTAAATCGTATTTGATTATCATAAAATTTATCATTTAACGCAGTTTGTATATCAAAAAAATGACACCCAATAAGGGTCCTCCATGAGAACAAAGTTCAACAAAAACTGACAAAGATATAATGATAAGAATTATGTATGATGATACAAGAGTATGGGTTTTGAGTCTAGTTTGAAGATGTGCTCAGTGGGAGCGGTTTTGATGTGATGTTGCGCTCAACAAGAAATGGTTTTGAGATTGAGGGAGTAAGAATTGTGAAAGATTTCTTGAGAGACTCTTTGAATAAAGAATTGTGTTTTTGTGAGCTCTTGAAAAGTGTTTGTGTCCGATTCAGTTTCTCTTGCCAAGGAGTGATGAGGTATTTATAATATTTGAATGGATTTCATCAAACTCTACTTCAGGTGCTAAGGCTAGGCTCGCCGCTGCTCGCACAAATCATCTATCCATGCGAATTTGGTAAGTTGTCATGAGGATTGGGTGTTGATTATGTTATCAACTAAGACCGGACGAGGAACAACGAAAAACCAACTCCCGATCGGTCGAGGAGATTCTTTTCTCTTTGCGAGATGGAAAGATCAATGATAAGAATTATGCGTGATGATACAAGAGTATGGGTTTTAATTTAGTTTGAGAAGATATCCACCCGGTTTTGATGTGATTTTAGTAGGAATGATTTTGAGATTGCGGGTAAGAATATTCTTAAGAGACTTTTCTAGAGAATTGTGTTTTTGTGAGCTCTCGAGTAGTTAAGGAGCAGGAGTATTTATAACATTTGAACCAGCTCAACTCTACTTGGATGCTAAGAGGATAACTATCCATCGTTTTTGGTAAGTTGTCGTTCGGTTGTTGATTATGGATTAAACCAATGAGGAGATTCCTCAACTTAGCGGTGATCATGATGGGTCATCTGTGTCGCCTTTGAGAACGGTTTGTTGTCATTTTAGAGATGTGCGGGTGAATATTCCGAGATACTACCGAGTTATATCGACTAGTTAAAAGCAAGTAATTCCAAAGATGCGGGAAGAAGATACCTTAGGAATGTTCGTGATTCAATTCGTCTTAGTGCGATCGGTCATCTGAGCCAGGCGTTGATTGGGCCGTGTTTTTTACCTTATGGATCTTCATCACTGGCCCATTTTTGCCGTCCTCATCATTAGCCCCACATGCCGTCGGGTTTCAAATTTCAACCTTTGACATGTTCATCGATGGGACGTCGCTTGTCATTTTCCTCTTTCATCCCTTCCCTAGGCTGCCTCCTAATTTGCTACATTGTCGGTTTTGGCGTGATTCTCTACACCCAACGATTTTCCACAAATTTGTTGGCATGGATAATCTTTGGCATTAAATGGCTTGTCGATCCTTCTGTGTACTATAAATTGAGGGGCTTGTTGTGCCATGCATCACACCCCTCTTTCATTGGTCAAGTGGCATGGGAATTCAAAATCGGCATGAAGCTTGAGTTGCCTACTGCCAGGATTAGAGGGAGCTTGTCTCCGATATTCGACGGTGTCTTCCTCGGATGCACGAGAGGTCTATTTTGGTTACCCTTTTTCATGTGAAAAATTGTGTTGGTCACCCCTTTTTGTGTCCGTTCCGAAGCCAAGCCTGCCGCTGTTCTTTAGTGGGGTGAGGCTTTCCTTTTATTGTGCCTTCCCCTTGGGCGGTGACTTGCCTTTGAAACAGGTCACTGCCCTGGCTCCTCTAGAATTATTGTCTCCAGGAGCCATGCTCTATTGCTGGTAGGGTTAGCACCGAGTCCTCAGGTTGGAGCCCATCTCCTTGTTGCTTGTTTAGGAATTCGTTGCTGACGAGCAAAGCATTTCAGCAGTCGGACTGTTACTCCATGTACTCTTTTGGTTGCCTTCCTCTTTGTTATACATCTACCTCTGGAAGCTTTGTATTTTATAAAAAAAGATTAATGAATGAAATTATTGGACAATTTGCCCATATTGCTTGCCTCTTCTCTCTCTCTCCTTCTTTCTTCTTTTTTTTTGCTTGATGCCAGTCTAGATCGCATGCCTGTCAGTTTAGCTTGAGGTCGGACTGGGTCATGGGCCCGTTAGTCTGATCTGAGGCTAGACTGGATAGAAGTCTTATCAGTCCAATCTTAATCCCATCATAGCCGGGTGCCGCCAGTCTGTTGCTTCAAGAAGTGGGGTGTATAGGCTTGGGAGGTCGCATTGTTCTAACATCTGGCATGCCTAATCTTGCCAAGTATCCATTGCTTGTATAGTGTTAGGTTATCATTACCGACGTTGGGTGATTTCAATACCTTGATGCTTGCGGTGCTGGCACGTCTCTAGGTCATTATGTGTGTGACTTTTCAAGGCATCGTTTTAAATTTCGAACGGTGGCCAATGCAAACAGTGCTTTTTTACCACTCTTTCTCATTCTTCTTCCTCCTCTCAAGTTGACTTCTCTTTGGTTTTTCCTTCCTTATTTTTATGGCTCTCTTGGTGTTAAAGATATCCGATCGGTGCTCACCACGGCTGATGTCGCTGCTTTGTACACGCAATATGATATTCAAAGGTCAATCACGTTTGTGGTTCCTGGTGCAAATGATAGAGCTTGCTCTCCCCGCATTACTTCATCTCTATTCACGAGGTCCATATGAAGAGTGGCCTTTGTGTCTCATTCACACCAGAGCTATACCAGATTCTGGTCACTTTAGATGTTCCGATTGCGCGGTTCCACCCTAACGCCGTGCGGTATATATGCTCTTTGTGTGTCTTCCATCGTCACAAGGAACAATTGTTGGATGCAATGGCTTTGAAGGTTATCTTTCGGTTCTATCAGGGCACAGATTGGATTTCGCTGTCCCCTACCCAAATTTTAAAATTAGCGGGGGAATTCCTAACTCTGTGAAGAATTAGAAGGATCGGTTTTTTTATTTGAAGGTTTCCTCCACTTAGGTCCCTTCTAACAATTGGGGTAACGTGCCGGTGTCCTTTTTTGGGAAGGTTTTAGATCTGAAGGAGGCCCTAGCAAGGGTGTTGACAGAGCTAGTTCAGGTGGATGTTGAATCGTTCAACAAACGAGATCACTAGTTGATTGTCGAGGCCTTAGCATAGGCCAAGTGGGAGCAACACTTGGTGGGGGAGCAACACTTGGTCGGGGCGAACCTGACAGCTACGCCTCACACCAAGCCCAAAAGGAAACCTGAGATTTTGTACATCAAAGATCCTTTTGAGAGTGTGTCTTAGAGGTAGATGACATCGTCATTGGGCTCCCCTCTTCTTCCACTACCCCGGGCCTACTAGTGGTAGAGCAGATGCAAGGCTTAGGCAAATTGTCTAGGGGACCAACCCCCATCATACCTTCTTCAGTTGTTGGCACCATGGAGGAGGGTGTTAGGGTCACTACGGCCGGTGAGCCCCCATCTCTTCTTGCAAGAGCATCGGGTGAGCTTGTGGGTTGGGGACTAACTGGGACAATTTGCGCACTAGCCCAGGTCCAGCAAAAGGTCCCCATAGTTGTGACTACTTTGCCTCAGCAGACAATGCCTGGACATTCTTATGAATTAGTCAAAGAGGATCCCGGTGAGGTCTATCCGGTGGAGGCCAAGACGAGGGGTGATGTTAAGGCAGTGGCAACCATGGAAGCATCTCGTCCAGATACTCCAGCTTCTAATACCACAAGGGGTCCATTGGCTCCCCCGTTGAATCCAAGTCCTAGGGGGCCTCAACCGGAGCAGGTGTCCACTCCTATTTCTTCCTCTAGGGTGCCCCTGAGTGTTACGGTTAATAAACTGCATTATATCCTAGTAAGCTTCGGAGAACTTTTCACTTTATTAGGGACAGCCTAGCTTAATCTCTTTCTCTTTCTCTATTTGCAAGATTTTAAGATGGTGCAGATCTTGTTGACATACTTGCACCAATGGTCATCCAAGATTCATTGGCTTGATAGGGAGGTCCACCACATGAACTAGACACGTGTTGACCCAAGTGTGCTCGAGGAGATGTAGGGCCGAGTGGATGCTGCCACCTCTAAGGCCTAGCAGTGTTGGGATTGGGTCTTTAGTCTTGGACTTCAATTGTCTGAGGTCAAGGAGGAGCTGCAAAGATCCTAGGATGCATTATAGGTGGCCAAGTAGCATATCGCGAACCTTCAAAGCGAGAATGTCTAGTTGGGAGTGGAGCTGATGACCTGATTCAGCCCAGAGGAGGTGGGCCAGGCTCTAAACACCATACTTTTGGATGACATTCACTTGTGTTGGCGTTGACCTTGACTTTCTTGTCGGCTTCTTAGACCAAAGGAATAGGGGTACTCGGTGCTTGGCCGATCTGTTTGATTTTTCTAACAATGGGAGCCATCCATATGTCCCCTGCAGAGCCCCCAACCTTAGGATAGCCTTCTTCGGTTTGTAGATCCTCATCTTCATTTTTTATAGTGCTGGTACACTTATAAAATCTAGCTTTGCAATAAATCAGTGAGAATTTTTTCAATCATTGTCATAGTTTTTATATTTTTGTGCAGCCTTGTTTTTGATGTATCATTATTTTTAGTTAAGTGTTATCGCTATCATTGCCGGGTTTTGGCGAAGTTAGGGTCATCGTCTGCGTGTAATCACCGGAGTTCGTCTCTCTATGGGACATCATTCTTATGCATCAGATCCAAACTCGTCAACTGACGGTGCTTACCCTTGCCGGGAGAGTCATCATGCTCATACTAAAAAGCCCTCTGAGGTTTTGGTGTTTGACAACATATGGACCGCTCGATGCTAGACCAAGGTTCAAATTTAACTGTGCGTGACCCACTCGATGCGGGACTGAGGTTTGAATTTAACCACGTATTGACCGCTCAGTATTGAACCGAGGTTCAAATTTGACCATGTGTGGGCCACTCGGTGTGAGGTCGAAGTTTAAATTTAACCATATGTGGGTTGTTCGGTTCAGTTCGAGGTTTGGTAATGGGTGAATAAGAATTTGGCCAATTTATGGGCAATCTAGGTCACTTGAACTTATATTATGTCACACAAATATTCACATGAATGGACAAACAATTAATAACAACTAACAATTAGTGAACAAGTAAACAAATCATTTCACTAATGTGATACACTTTTACAAGTACGCTCAATTATGTACATTCTACTTACCTAGGCCTCGGCATGAGCTTACCAGTAAACTTTCTGAGGTGGATGGCGTTCCATATTCTTAGGACTAGTATGTCGTTTTGGGCGCGAAACTTGTATGCATTATTTTACAAGATGGTGGAGAGGGGAAATGGGCATTTCCAATTCGGGGAGAGCTTGTTCTTGTTAGCATTCTTATCCGTAACCTCTATTCTTTGTAGAATTAGGTCCCATATCTCAAATTGACAAGCATTCACCATTCTATTGTATTACTGGGTGATCCGCTATTGATAGGAAGCCATGCGCAAGTTGGCCATATCTCATGCTTTTTCAAGTAGATCGAGATGTTCTTTGAATCATTGGGAGTTGTTGAGTAGATCAAAACCCTCAACGTAGAGACTAGGCAGTCTGATTTTCACCGAGATGACCTCCTCAGTTTCGTAACATAGACTGAAGGGCATCTCACACGTTGACTCCTTCAGTGTCGTCTAATATGACCACAATATGAAAGGTAGCTCATCCACTCAAGATCCCCTAGCATCTTCCAGTTTAGTCTTCAACCAGTATAGTAGAGCACGACTGGTAACCTCTACCTGCCCGTTTTCTTATGGATAGGTGATTGAGGTGTGGACCAACCGGATGCCCAAACTTGTGCAATATTAGGTGAAGCATTGTCGGTGAATTGGGTTCCATTGTCGGTCACGATGACCTCAGGAATCTCGAATCTGCAAATGACGTTCTGCTAGATGAACTCCGTAGCATTTTGCTCGGTGATCCAAGCCAATGGGGAGGTTTCGACCAACTTTATAAAGTAGCCGATACTCACTATGATGAACTTCCTTTGTTTGGACGTGACAAGAAAGGGGCCGAATATGCCGAACTCCCATTGCACGAATAGCCAAGGGTCCTGAAAGGTCCTTAGCTCCATGGGCAGTTGATGGGACAGGTTGCCTTGGATCTAGCTGTTTTCGCACTTCTTTACGAAGTCCATGGCGTCTTTCTTCATTATTAGGTAATAGTAACCTTGGCGTATTATCCAAAAAGTAAGGTTCTTATCTCCGACATGTGACCCACAAAGGCTGAGATACACCTCGCTTAACGCGTAGTCGGTTTCCTTCAATGTGAGACGCCGCAAGTACGGGGTGGAATGCCCTCAGTGGCACAACCTTCCATCCATAATAGTGTACTAGTTGACCGTCCTCTTTACGCATTTGGCATTGTCCAAGTCCCCCGGCAGGGTGCCGTCTGTGATATATATCTCTAATAGGGGGACATCCAACTTTCGTTGTTAGAGATTATACCACTTCTTACTTGAATTATTCTATACTTGGAGAGGTGAACACCTCTCCCATATCTTTCGAGTACTACTTTCGGCTTTCGATCGAGGTGGCCTTAGCCAACTAGTCGGCCTTCCTGTTGTCCGCCCTCGGGATGTGCACTATATTGATCTTGCCAAACTTCCGGGCCATGCTCCTCACTCTTGCAGGGTACTTTGTGAGAAAAAGGTTCAACACCTCAAAATTTTTGCGAACTTGGTCGACGATCAGCTCTGAGTTGCTATAGAAAGCTAAATACCTCGTTGAGCACTCTTTTGTCAATCGCAACCCAGCGTGTCGGGCATTATATTTTGCAACATTGTTAGTGGCCAAGAATCCGAGTTCCAACGAGTACCTTATCACCAACCCGTCAAGGGTCCTCAGGATTACCCAGACACCACTGCTCGCTTGCGCCAAGGACTCTTCATGTGTAGTGCCTCGTTCGGCGCCTCCTCCAGCTAGTGGTCAGCTTCGTCGGAACCATTGGTGTTCGAGACCAGCATTATGGTCTCGTTGATAAAGTCTGCAAAGGTCTGGCCTTTTACGGCCGGCCATGACTTAAATTATATGTCAAACTCACCCAATTTGATTACCTATTTGACTAGCCGCCCTGACATATTGAGTTTCTATAGGATTTCCTTCAAGTATTGATCGGTCAAAACAATTATTTTGTACCATTGGAAGTAAGGCCGCAATTTTTTGACGGAATAGACAAATGCCAGTGCAATCTTTTTGGCATACATGTAGCAAGTCTTAGTGCCCGTCAAAGTCTTACTGACGTAGTAAATTGGCCGCTGTACGTTTGATTATTGCCAAAGAAAAACTGAACTTAGCACCTCCTCTAAAACTGCTAAGTACAAGTACAGCTCCTCGCATTCTTTCAGTGACGCTAGGAGAGGGGGCCTGGTAAGGTACTCTTTTAACTCCTGAAAGGCGACTTAACAGTCAACCATCCATTGAAAATCGTTCTCCTTTGTTTTTTTTAAGTCCTTGTATAAGGGGAGGTATTTTTCCATGAATTTTACTAGGAAACAAGAGAGCGCTGTAAGTTTCCCGATGAGCCTCTAAACGTCCTTCACTGTTCGCGACGGGCTCATATTCATGATTGCCCTTATCTTTTTGGGGTTTTCCTTAATCCCCCGCTGAAAGACTATGAAACCTATGAATTTTTTGAAGGATACTCTAAAAATGTTTTTGGCTAGGTTCAACTTCATCCGATTCACTTGGAGCACTTCGAAGGCCTCATTGAGGTCACGAATATGGCTATTGGTGGTTTTTTCTTTTGACAAGTATATTGTCTACGTATATTTCCATATTTTGGCCAATTTGGGTCTTAAATATTTTATTCACAAGTCGCTGATATGTGGTGCTCGCGTTCTTCAGCCCGAATAGCATAACCTTGTAGCAGCATGCAACCTAGTCTGTCATAAAGGAAGTATACTCCTCATCATTGGGACTTATTCAGATCTGATTATAATCTGAATATGTATCCACGAAACTAAGCAACTTGTGCCCGGAGGTGGTTATCCATCGGGAAGATATCCATTGGGCATGCTTTATTCACATCGGTGAAATCGATACACATCCGCCACTTTTTATTATTCTTCTTGATAAGGACCACGTTGGAGAGCCAATCTGAATGCTGCACTTTCCTGATGAAGCTGGCATCAAGTAATTTTTTTACCTCTTCCCGGATGACAATGAATTTCGATGGACTAATTTATCCGCCTTTACCTGATGAGCTTGTGACTTGAATCAAGGTTAAACCTGTGGACCACCACCCCGGTCAAAATTCCAAGCATTCTGCCGGGGTTCTATGCGAACACATTGAAGTCCTACCAGAGAAAAGTGATTAGTTGGTCACATAAGGTCCGGTGAGTGAGTTGCCCATCTGTACGCATCTCTCTAGATTGCTGTGATCTAGAGGAATGCAGTCTGTCATTTTGTTGGAGAAGGCCCACTGTAAAGTCACTTAGTCTCTATGATCGAAGTCCTCTGTCTGCCGGTATGAAATGACTTGAGTGACTTGGGACAGGTAGTATGTCCGGCCTGTTACTTGGTCACCTAGAACTTTTCCAATACCACATGTTGTACGGAACTTCATCTTTTATACATGATCGATATTAAGGCCCCAAACACGGTTAGGAAGGGCTGGCTTAAGATGACATCGTAACCCGAAGGTAGGTCAACCACCAGGAACATCAGGACGTGGGATGCCATCTTGGGGTATATTCCCAAGGTGACTTCCAGTTGAATGGTTCTTTAGAAGGGCATCGACTCGTTGTCCAGTTTGTAGAGGGATCCTTCGGCTAATTTTAATTGACTTTTTTCAGTCCTAACATAAAATATGTATCCAGATAAAGAAAATTACGCAAATTTTGATTATCAATAAAGACTCGTTTCATTTAGTAATTCATCGTACCAATTAAAATGAACACAGATACAATCAGAGAGTCAGAGTGAAAAGTTATTATATGTGATATGTCTTCTTTGCTAAAACCAATGACATCGTCCCTAATTTCTACCATCAATTTCTTAGAGGCTATCTCGAGGTGGTCATTGGATAGTCTAGTTGCCACCATGCTGACTACTCGACCGCAACTCAGTTCTTCGACTGTTGCTGCTCCACCCTTTCTTCACCTGCTACGCTGGATGCCTGGTTTTTGTTTTGTAGGAACTTGGTGAGGTGCCCCCTTCGGATGATTTCTTCAATCTCTTTCTGCAAAGTTCGATAAGCCTCTATACTATGGCTCAGAGATTGACAGTAGCGACAGTATTTTGTCTGATATCCTCCCCTTGGGTTCTTGACTGGCTTCAGTCACTTTAGAATTTTTTGTTTTCGAATCTGCATGAGGATGCTGGTTTGGGAGTTATTTAGAGGGGTCAAGTTTAGGGGCCCGAACTCCCTTCGGGCTCTTGGTTTCACCATGGGCCACTTCCTCAGATCTCAGAAGTTGAAGTAGTCTCCATTTCTTTTTCTCCCATTCGATGGTCCCTGATAGAGGTGGTACCTGTGCTTTGGACGCTTTGTCTCATTAACCTCTTCAGCCACCATATAAGCATGGGCAATGGCTTCAACCACGCAAAAGGTTTGAGGGTTATTGTGGGTCAGATGTTTAAAAAACTTGCTTGACTCCATAGTAGATATGAAGATACTCAACTTTACTTCATTAGTGAGCCGGGGTATCTAGCTGGTTTCAGCAATGAACTGGGTCAGAAAGCTCTTCAAACTTTCATTTAGCCCCTACTTAATATGAGTGAGGTGACAAGGTTGTTTCTCATCCCTCCAACTGGAGGCAAACTATGATTGGGAGCTATCGACAAACTCCTAAAATGTTCGGATCGAATTTGATTGCAGGTGATAAAATCAAATCCGGGCATCCTTCTTAAGGGTTAATGGAAAATACAGACACCTAGCGACCTCGCCCAGGCCATGGAAGCTCTACAAAGTGCAAAGGTGGTCTATCGAATATGTGCTTCCATCATAGGGCTCCAGGTCTGAAATCTTAAACTTGTAAGGGAGCGGTTGCGTCCGAATCTCTATCGTGAATGGCAATTGCCTTAGATTTGTAGAGAATCTACTAGTGTCTCATTTGAACAAGTGCTGCCATATCTTTTTCATGCGCTCCTCTATTCAAGGGGTGACTGCAACCCTCTTCACGTTGAGGCAGGTCCTCAACTCCAAGTGGTTCCCCGAGTAGCGTGATGATGGTTGGCTGCTGCCGTTGGTCGATTGAATGTTGCACAATGCTCTCTCTTAAGCCAGGGATCTCTACTCATCGCGGGAGTAGAGAGGATTTTGCTGCTCTGAGCTCTTGTTTCGTGTCCAGCGACCAAGTTGGCCCTCCAAACACGAGCGAGCCCCGTCGCTTGAATTTGCTCGGGCTTTAAGGTCACCTGGGGTTTTGCTTTCCTGGCCGGGTGCTTTTTCCTCTGGCTTTTTTGTTTTGATGTTGAAAAGTGGGTTGTGGAGGAAGGAGCCTCTAGCCTATGCTGGCCCTGATGTGCATAAAGGGTTTGGAATATTTGGGATATGTTGTCCACCTAGTCGATGAGTGCCTACATGAAGGGCGCAGATCGCTCCTCTGAATGACTACTCGGGGATGGGTCGCCACCACGGGGGCAACGTTTTTGGTTGGAGCGCTGGCATGAGCTCTAGCATTGATCATGTTTATTTTAGTATAGATGGTGGTTAGGCTTTTTGTTCACCTTCTCACAAACGACACCAATGATTCATCTTGAATCCAGATTACTGACGGATTAAGGTGTTACTTGGTCTTCCACAACGGATCAAACAGAAGTGGATCCCGTTTCCATCTCTGGTAGCCTAAATCCTGCACATCATAATTTAAAAATAAGGGGTTAGGGGTTTGGTAGGACTCGCTTTTCAATTTATTTTTTGACGCTCAAATAGGTAATCTTTCTCAAAGAGATGGAAAGATGCAATAATGAGAGTTATGCGTGATGATACAAGGGTATAGGTTTTGAGTTTGGCTTGAAAGTATGCTTAGTATGGAGCGGCTTTGATGTAGTGTTACGCTCGATAGGGAGCGGCTTTGATGTAGTGTTACGCTCGATAGGGAGCGACTTTGAGATTGAAGGAGCAAGAATTGTGAAGGACTTTTTGGGAGGCTCTTTAGGTAGATAGTTATTTTTTTGTGAGCTATTGAGTGTGTGTCCCCTTCCCATTGAAGCAAGGAGGTATTTATAACCTTTTAGCCAACTCAATTCTAGTTGGGCACCAAAGCTAGCTAATAGCTATCCATGCAAATTTGGTAAGTTGTCACAGAAATTCGGGTGTTGATTAAAGCAGCTATGGCTAGTCAAGTAGATTCCTTCCTTTTTTGTCGTGATCATGAAGCACCTGCTATGGTAATTGCCTTTAGGAGGAGATCCACCCCGGCTATTGTTGCCGGTTTGGTAAAGATTGTATAGGTGAATATTCTCAAGACTCCTTCCAGGCTATATCGGTTGGTTAATGCAAGTAATTTTAGCACTCATGAAGAGAATCGTGGGCCATTCGTGATTGGGGCCGACGAGGTCAGTTTAGCCGATCAGGTTGTCTAGATTAACAGAAACGTTGACTGGACCCTGGGCCTACGAAGATGTGTTCAGCCAGATATCCTTTGGATTCTCTATCCATCTATAGGCCTTCATACTGGGCAAACCCAGGTCTGCTATCCCATCAAGATTGATTTTTTTGCTACATTGATATAATTTTTACTATGCTTTTTTAGGGACAATACTTTTAATTTTAAGAATAAACACGAGGAGAGCTTAAGGTAAACCCTAACCTAATATTGTTCAAACCCTATACTACTCAAAATCCTTTGTTTGATTGGCTTCAATCTGGGAGGAGAGAAAAAAGATGGACGCAGAAGGAAAGGGAGCTTTCCCCTTCTTTTACATAAATTGCTAGACTAATTTTTCTAAACAAAGATAGAAAGATTAGAAGATCATTCATATTGGTTCTATTCTTTCCATTTCCTTCCATTTTTTGTTCCATCCAAACAAGGTTTTAAAATGCCATTGGACAAACAATATTTATTCAACTTTGGGTTATTTTCCTATGAGTTTTATACCAATTAAAATACTATTAAGTGGCATATTCACGGCAAAGAAGCCAAGCAAGGGTCGCGTGACGGTTGGCTGAGTAGCAAAATTCACTAGAAGATTGTACAAAATTTGTGTGAAGGTTGATTAAGCAAAAGTCATTCCTAACAAATGGGATACAACTACATATAATAGGCATAAGAGAGACGATTGTGCACCAATTTTAGTGGGAGCAGTGGCTTACAAGTATATGTGCATGAAACATTCAGAGGGGTCATGCTTAACGCACATGAGGAGAGCCACACAATAACATTTATTATAAAAGCTCTTACGTGTTTTGTTATAATTAACATACATGTAAGAGTATGAGTCTTTCGAGCACTGACACGGCAAGAGAAAGAAGAAAAAAAAAAGAAAAATGAAGAACACGATGACATACTCATCCTTTCGGGATTTGAATGGTATTATATTTTTAACCAATTTTGAGTTCGCTATTCTTATTATTATAAAGAATATATTTATTAGTTATTTTCTTTTATTGACTATTGTATTCTCCATTGCTCGAATTCATTATCATAAGGTAGTGTATCCTTGTGATTGTTGTTAGTTTTTATAAGTGAGACTTCCTATATAATAAATATTTTTTAGACATACGATCTCGTAATTTTTTTTAATTTTTAAAGAGATTTTTATGTAAAATATTGTATCTCATTATTTTTATTTATTATTTTTATATTATATATTATCGTATCATCTCTTTAGGGGTTAAACAAAAGGCTCAAAAATAATTTCCATGGAGATTTATTTTTGACTTTGTGAGTAAAAATTTGACATTCGAAATCCAATAATGCTTACGGTAAAAAACGCAAACATAGCAAGAAAGAAAAATATAAGCAAGGTCATCAAAACCATAGTGATGCTGGCAGCTGGCTCATCCTTTTCAAATTCCAAGCATAACCCATTGCTCCTCTCTTCAGTATATATAGATAGATATATAGCTGATAACAATCCATCCTTAATTTTCTCAGCAGGATTAAATACTATGGAAATAACACCTATTATATTAGTACTCCTATTAGCTCAAAAGAGGACTACACACATTATCTAAAATTATATAAAACCCAATATCAAAAACACGTTTAAATTAATGAATGTGAATCATCTATTTCAGCTGAAAAATCAAGTAATATGCAAGACGGCTCCGAAATTAACTTTATGTAGGAGTATCAAGTTGAGCTCAGCTCTTAAACTAGGCTTGGGAGAAAAATAGTCAAGAAATCTCAAAATGAGAGAATACCAACCTAACTTGACACCTTTTTTCTATTACGGGTCATGCATGTAACTGTTGCATAGAAAACACTAGTCTCGAAACTTTAAGGAATTAAATTTACGTTTATTTTAAATTTATTTAATTGACTTATTAATTCAACATTAAAACTATTTAATAAGTCTATTCGGAATTGAAATAAGCAAATAAAAATAAAATTACTCTTAATTTTCTTTCCTCCTCCCAAATTCATTCAATTTTGTTGTGGATTTATTGAAGGACTAGACATCAACAAAGAGCAATGATATCATAGTCTTCTCAGGCACAAGCAGACGCTAGCAGTTGATGATGACCGTCAAGTTCCAGCAGCCTTTGCTTGTTAACCTTGGCAATGAACTCTTCCACTCTCCTATTTGGCTCCTCTATAGGCAAGCCAAGCTCATCACCTACATCTTTCCCCTCTTCCCCGTGATCTTTAACCTCTCTCTTCTCAATTTCCTTCTATGTTTCCTCCTTCTCCTCTTCAGCCACAACCTTTAGCTTTTCATCCCCATTCAAAATTTGATTCCCCTGACTTTGAGATTCCGAATAAAGAGCAAGCTTCGATTCTCCAACGAGTATGGCGACAATCAGGTCTCCCACTACGAACAAGAATTTTGGTTTGAAGAATGAGCACCACATTGCTGGGAGAGCGTTGAAGAAAAAAATGTTAATCTTTAAAGAGGGAAAAACCTCGCCATTCAAGTAGCAATAACACATAATACAAATCCCAAGTGTGAAATAAAGAGAACGGAGAATGAAGTAATTGCAAACCCTCTGTTCTTTTCAACTTTTCGGGCTTTAATTTGACCCATTTTTCGAAAAGAGAAGTGGGTTTGATTATATATGGTGAATTTATGGGGGGTCTAATTGTTCGGCAAAAAGGCTTTGTAAGCATGCCCAAATGACTGAACAAAATGAAGCTTCTGTAACAATGGCCTATATATCGAGGGGAGAAGGGAGGATAACTTGGAATTATTCTTTTTCACAGGATGAAGTTTCATGGTAAGATTCAACGTACAATACTTTAGTTTTTTTTATTTTTTGTTGGAAAAATCCTCATACTCATTTTATATATTTAGATCGAACTTCAGAGTTGCAATTTCAACTACAAAGAGTATGAGCTAAAAGGTTAAAAAAAGTAAAAAGATTTTAACTTACTATAAATGACTTTGTTATTTGTAAAATTACATCTCTTAAAAAAGGATTATATTTTATTGATATTAATTTGTTAATTGAGTAAATAAAGACTTAGAAGGCATCTGAAATGGAGAAATGTAGCACCTACAATTATATAAAACTTACGTTATTGACAATTGATTACTAAATTATTATTTAAAGTAGTAACTTATATATTATTATAGTATACTATTATTTTAAAATTATAAATTATATTTTATATCTTTATAATTTAGTAAAACTATTATATTATTCCTGTGAATCGGTATATCCAAATTGATTGATCGATTAACCGTTGGATCAATTAACTAAACAAATCAAATTGATTACCGTTCTAATTATTGCCAACTAAGTAGAGCCATATTTAAATAAATAAAAAAAATCATGAGGTCCCCTACAATTTTATTCTTTAATTGGACTCAATCATGATTGGGATTTGGTCGTCCCTACTTTCGTAATGCTTTTTAGGGGGAAAATCGACAAAATTATTTCTTATTTTTTATTTTATTTGAATTTTAATTTTAATAACAACTTTGAACATAAAAAGTCAGATTAAATTGTAATGGGTTTGATTATTTTATGGATCGATATAAAATTCAATCTATCAATAAACGCGCCCAACAAATAGAAGCACAGTGAAATTCCGTGAAATCCAAAGTCTAGAAAGAACTTTGGCAGGCTCAATCAACAGCCCATGCAGCTTGGCTCAGAGATGATCTAGCGGTACCAGCTTATTGGGTGAGCCCATATGCTACTGCAAGCGCGTGGTTCCCAAAGCCATGGAAGAAGAATCAGTAAGGAATTCTCACCAATCTACTGCAACACTTTGTAAATATGTGAGTGGCACTTGTCAAAACTATAGAGGCAGCTCAATGAATATTCGACCCAAGATCGCGTGCCCCCTAAGATGACAATCACGATTTAGCAAATCATCATAAAAAAGGCAATTGTCACACAGTGATCTCAATAATCACTCAAACAAATGAAGGAATATCTCTAGGTAGTCGTGCTTGCTATAATAAGTACCCACAATCGTTAGAACAACTCAACATCGGTGTTGACAGCTGTCACCAACCGTGATGTCCAAGGAAGGTTGAATTAACTCTAAAACTATAAATACCCCTTCGTCTTTATGGGGAAAAGAGATTTCTAGCAAGATAGAAATAGGAAGAGAAAAAGATAAGAAATGGAGAAAAAAGAAGAAATGCACAAAGAGAAGGCTCGAAAGACATGCCCACTCCCTTATCGTCTTTAGGGATGCCTCGTTCTCCTACTTTGGTCGATGGTTATGCAGGCCTCCTATTGTCTCCGAGTCCTCACACTGTAAGACCGGTAAAAGCGACTCGTAGATTATGGTATGAAGAGCCTCTTCGTCTGTAACTAAAGAGAAGACCGATGAGTGTCCCTCTCCTCATCATCGGTGCCCAAAAATTTTTTCCTCATCCGATTAGCCACCTACTTGTGAGTACTATCATCAACTAGTCACTCTTCGATGAGTGTAGAACTCTCTCCCTCTAGTAAGCCACTCTTGAATCAAGTGCATTTGGCAAAATTTAGTCATCGATCTTTCAAAATTGCCCTTAGTCAGGTACACCCAACATACCTTAGTCCTCCATTTCTCACAACCGCCCTGTAACTAGGTATATTTAGTAGAGCTCAATCCTCAATCTCTCACAACCACCCCTTAGCCCGGCGCACCCACAAGAGCTTAGTCCTCTATTTTTCAAAGTCGTCCCTTATCCGAATGCACTTATTAGAACCCAATCCTTCATTTCTCAAAACCATCTCCTAACTGGGTGCACCCGTAGGAGTCAATCCTCCACCTCTCAAAACTGTTCCCTAACTAGATGCACTCGTCGAAACTCAATCCTCTACCTCTCAAAGTCGTCCTTTAGCTGGACACACTTATTGGAGCCAAATCCTTAATTTCTCAAAGCCACCCCTAATCGGGCACATTTAACAAAGCTCAACTCTCTATCTCTCAAAGCCTTCTCCTGGTAGGGCGCACTTGTAGGAGTTCAACTTTCTAGCTCTCAAAGCTGCCCCTTAGCAGGCCGCACCAGTAGAAAATCAGTCTTCTATTTCTCAAAACCACATACTAATCGGGTGTACTTATCGAAACTCAATCCTCAATCTTTCAAAATCGCCCCTTAATCAGGCGCACTATTGTGAGCTCAGACCTCCTTTTATAAGTCACTCCCTAATCGAGCGCACTCGTACACTCAATCTCCCGCTACACGCATCCATAAATCATTCATTTATTCCTCCTATCTTTCTATCCATTTGAAAACAATTTCTAATTTAAACGTCAGAGGATATTTCAAAAAGCAAGTTCATACCATCTTCTAACATCTTATTTATCAGTTATGATATGCAGGATCCAAATTTAAAGTGATAGAGATTGGCCCCATTTCAATTCTACCTGTCGAGAAAGATTAGGCAGTTCTCTAATCCATATAATAATTCGGGTTTCTGAACGCATCAAATTGATCTTGTTTTAACCCATACAATAGTTACTCAATGATTTAAACTTTTTTTAAACGGCAAAATCACTTATAGTATTTAGTTATTTATTTATTACTTTTTTCTAATTTAATCCTCTGCTCTTTTTTAATTTTATTATCAACTAATAATTCTATTCTTGTAAAGTTTTTTTTTTCTTTAACCTAAGTCATTATATAATAACTATAAATTAACCATTTTTTATTTATTACACTTTAAAATTTTTTGGCATTACGTTTGTGCTAACATACCATTCACAGTGTGACCAATTTGATCGAATTTTCTTAATAAGTAGAATTGGTATTAAAATAAAAGTTGACTTTTTTAAAAAGAAAAATTGAAGTTTTGAAATATCATTGTAAAAAAAAAAAATATTTGTGATATAACAAGTTTGATATGTAAATTTGATAATAAAATAAAAGTCTTAGTGAAAAAAAATCTGATAATCAGAAAAGAGCAGCAATCGATTTCTACTAAATATTTATTGGAAAATTTTCAAACAACAATAGTTAGTATACTTTGCTATAAATATTGTGTATTAAAATACTGTATTCTTTGTCTATATTACAAATTAGATAGGTCCAATAATTGGTAAAAAAATTTATAAACTACTAAGTAAGGTGTTGTAAAAGTGCCTTAATAAAAGGTCACAACCTTTAGCTTTTCATTTCTTTTTAAATGAATGAAATAGATAATAAGGTACAACTAAGAAGTAAAGGAGTGAGCTGTAAATCCCCTCTATAAAGCCAAGAGCTGAGCTGCAAAACTGACACCACCTCACATTATGAAAGTAAAAAATTGGCAAAGACTGTCTATTTTAATTTTTTTTAGATTTTAATGGTAAATATTTTTTTTAAATAATTTAAATGACTGAAATTATAAAATAAATTTAATATTTTATAATATATTATCATAATTTTAACTGTCTAAATTATTATAATTAAAAACACGATTTGTAGCTGTATTTTCTCTTATAACCAAATTAAAATAGTAAAATATCTCATTCTTTTAACATTTAAATTTTTTAAAAGGATTTTTTACATAAATTTAATATTTTTCATATTTTAATATTTATTATTTTATTATTATTAATTTTTTAAAATTTTAATATTGTATAGTTGGAGGAAGTAGAAAAAGGTAAACATCCTTCTTATCAATCACTAGGCAGCGGGCAACAGCTGGTCATGCATGGTGTACGTGGGACATAACAATTTCACACAACGAAGCAAACAAATTCTTGTTACAATATAATGCAAAACATTTGATGTGTTGTCCTTTTCGTGAAAGACATAATGAGGGGTTTATGTATAGTTGGCACCCGAATATTCAAAACTTTATAATTAAGTGGAGAATAAATATCTTTAAAGATTGAAATATCAAGCCCCATTGTTCGAACATATAAAGAGAGGCAATGACAATAGAATAATAACTACAATGATAATACAATAACAAATATAAATAATGCACATGATATTTTTTTTATAGGAATCCTTTCAATATAGGATAAAGTTACGAGATTTTAAACCTGTATAACTCTAATTTAAAATTATAGATTTGAATATATCAATTATAATTATATATTTTTGTTTTCTCAAAATATTAATAAATTAAGATAAATATAATAAGAGATAAAAATAAAAAAAGACACATTGATAAAATGTCAAAAAATACAAGAAGGACAATGTATTTGCTTGTGGTAAATATCATAACAAGAATCGGAGGCCAAAAGAAACAAAAATCTTATCATTCTTCTTTCCTCATGTTTTCTCTTAAATTGATCGTTAAAAGGATCGTAAAAGTTATATAATAAATAATTTAAATCTAAAATAAACTATTTATTACTCACACGGTTGCTTAAATAGTGGACTCATAGTTATCTATTAGATATTCACTAAAAATTTACTTTACATAGATGCTCAAATTACTGTCGTGTGGAGACTTTATCTCGTAGATTTACTTAAATAAATTTCATGTGAAAGTCACACAGAGGCCTTATTTCTTAGGTTCACTCAAACAAAGGTCGCAAGGAAGCCTTGCCGCTTAGGTGTGCTCAAACAAATATTGCACCCACGTCTTGTGGGGATTGGCTTCTTGGATGATGTGAGTGGAAGAAAATGCAGTTGTCTTCATCCACCATAGCATATCTGACCTGTGATGAGCTTAAATCTGAAAATAGTAAAACTCAGATATAAAATAATATAGGCCTGAATTGATTTTTAAATGTGGCAAAGAAACCATAGAATGGAGCTGCATGAAGGGAGTTAAAGCAAAGGGCACTCCATTGTGAAGATAGTTAAATGATAGAACTACAAGTTGCAGTCTCGCACTTCCATTGAACGAGTAGACGAGCAGTCATCCTCAAGTACACGAGATGTCGTGTCCTTTCAATTAATGCATGATTTGGTTAGCTGTCTTACATATTTCTACAAAAGTAAGCAGTGGTAAATAAAAAATATATAAAAATTGGAATGACAGGAGGATGACATCATTTATAAACTATTAATATATTTATTATCAATATAATATCTTATTAATTTATGTAAAATTATATAATGATAGAAAGCCTCAAATATTGGAACCAAAACTAGAAACATGGGATGGCACAAATTGTTTTTTGTTTTCTAAAGTTGCAGTCATTAAATATAAAGAAATAAAACAAAAACAAAACAAAAAAAACTAGCCAAAAATTATTTTATATTAAAATATTATTGATACATCTTGAAGATTTAAATTAATGTATAAATTAAAGTCACCTTACCGCATTTGGATACTTAAATAAAAATATGTCCGATCTTTGTGACTTTGAATTTAGATTTCCTGCACCACAATTAGATAAATAAGAGATAAGATATATATATATGATTTATTTTCGGTATATTCTTTGACGTTCAAGTAAAAAATCTTTCTATTCGGATAAAAAAAATATAATATAGTATATGCAAGAATTTAGACATGATGGAGAATAATATTTGTATAGAAGGCAATACTCTTTTTTACGCACTCAACTGGTGGAGTGGTTTTAATAATTGTGTACTCATTAGATTGAGTATTTTTTTTATATTTGTGCACTCGTCCGATAGAATGTTTGATTTTTCTTCGTTTTATTGTCTTGGTTTGACTTCTTCATTTCGTCTCGTTTGATTGCTTCGTTTTATTGTCTTAGTTTGTCTTAGTTTGACAAATCATCCTTCTCTCTTTTTTCTCTTTTTCTTCTTTCATTCGTCTCTCACTTACGACACTTTCTACTGTCAAATTTTACAAAGTGATTCTTGGCGAAGAGAGGAAGGTCCACTCACCTCTTCCACACCTTACTCTAAAGTGTCTAGTGCACTTTATAATGATGTCTAATCCAAATCCGGCAAATCACTTAGCTCACATACTCTGGATCTTGTAGGGGATTTCTTAAACCAAATTGCTCACCTGCTCACTAATTTTGGATCTTGTAGAGGATTTGTCATACCAGTTTTGGAGCATCGGCTATCATTTTTCGCGCTTTCAACAGTTTTTACACTTTTGATAAAACAGGCCTGACTTCATCTACTCCGACGGCCTCATTCCAACTCGGCCACACTGGCCTGGTTGCTCCTGGTTGGTCTCCTCTTAGTCAGCTAGCTTCTTCGACTGGCTTCTTGTTGGTCGGCCTCCTTTCAGCTCGCTGACCTCCCTTATTGGCTTTTTCTTCCATCCGGTCAGTTTCTCCGGCCGGCCTCTTGCAAGCCAACCTCTTGTTACTCGGCCAATCAGCTTCCTAATGGTCGGCCTCCTTGTTGTTTGGCCGACTAGCCTCCCGCTGGTCGGTTTGATTTGGCCAACAGGCCGATCGGCCGACCAGCTTTCTTCAGTCATTTGCCGTGTGTGCTTCGCTTACGCAAACATTTCAATTCTAGCACAAGTCTCATGCGAATATCTGATGACTTTTTATTTGTTGAGTTACTTATAAGAAAGTGACAAAAAATCTAATAGTCTATAATTCCATCTACAACAATGCAAATAGCAAAAAAGTACAGATTAAGGGCCTTAAATTTACACATCACCCAGTATCTAGACATGTATTTCTTGGGAAGATATTAGCAATACCAGAATGACATTTCTTACCAATAGCAGATAACAGAGATAGAAATGACTACTTGGAGACTTCCAAATTGATGAGATGTAAGATCAAAGCTGCGGAGAGATGTAGAGGGTATTGCACGGCAACAGCTCCTTAATCCCTGAACAGCCAAACTTACACATTATCCAACAAGCAAGAAACAGCGGATACTTTTCTCCATAAAGATGTCAACTGCCCCAATTACATTAACTCATTTATCGTTCATATAAAACGAAAAACTATGTATGGGACCTCCTCTTACTTGGTAGACGTCTATCTTGATCTTTGTAGCAATACAGTCGATAGCTATGTCGTCTCCAAAAGCCCCAGCATGTCCTTGCCTAAATTCACCTACAGTTAGTTGACCCTCCTGCATACTTTGCAATCCCCCAGAAAAAAAGAGGCATGTATTTGTCATATGTTGGATCACTCCCTTATTAATTTCACACTTAATAAACAAATTATATAAAGAGTTGCCTAATGTTCATGTAAGGTTTAATCAAATGATGTTGTTTATTGAAGGTTGCACAATATTCATGTGAGGTCCACTTCAATTAAACTATTAAGAGGTTCTGTAAGAATACTACAAACTGATACCTTAAGCGTCAAGATTGGAAGGTTTTTTAATGAATATTCACAAGAAGATCACAAGTTGGCCTCTTAAGGGACAGTTGTTGGAGATTTTGCAGTGATGACTATAAGATGACCGTAAACTAGCAGATTAAATGGCTACGCAAGATATAAAAGGCATTGATATTATTTTTAAGGCATTCAAAATTATTTTTAATTTAAAGAAACATTACAAGAAGAGAGAGAATATAAAAATAGAAGAGAAGCGGTTCAATATTCAATTGAGAGTCGACTCGGGTTTTATTAATCGCCAAGAACGAATATATTGCTCTAATATTATTTCTAGAACGTATAATTATTTGGTTATTCATTTGTCTTAGTATATATTTTGTAATGGATTACTAAATGTATTGAGATTATTTTCATAAGTTATTTATTGAGATTGTAGTGGAGGGATCTTATAGAGGGTTACAATTATGACTAGATAATTTTTTAAAGATTGTCATATGATTTTTTTTATAATTGAGAAGAATTTTTCATATTATATATTATTACACAACTTGTATATACTTGGTTATATACTTTTTTTCTTTATATTTTCTCGGTATTTGATAACTAACGGTTAATGGAGGATTCAGGAGTTTATTTCCGTTACATCGATAATGTTTATAGTTTTATTCCTAAAAAATTTCAACAAGCAATATCAAATAATAGCTATTTTTGGTATATGAAAACTATAATTTGATGGCATCAATATTTCAAGATTTGCTATTTTATATTGATTAATTTAATGGATAAAATAGTTTTATTTTTAAAAAAGAAAAAGTGAAGAATGTCTTGATTAGGAAAAGAACGGTTAAAATACTAAAAAAAAAAGACAAGTTAGAGGAGATGAAGGATAAAGAGCAGTACGATATAAGAAATCTTGTTAATTATACGATTAATTTATTTTTTTTATAGATAACACTCTTAAAAAGGTAATTAGTTTGATAGATCTAGTGAAACTCTAAATAAAATTAATGGGCCAGTATAAATCTAAATCTCTAACATTAAGGTGGAATGTGAAAAAGCAATTTTGTGGTCTTTGATTGTCGGAAGAGAGAAGCTTCAATAAGTATTTGAATGAGTTTAATGAAATACAATTATATTGTCATTGAGCCATTGTTTGGAAAGATACATTCAGCCTTGATAATGTTCTATTCATTAGGTTCTTTAGCATGTAAAATTAACGTGTTAACACGGGATGAAACTATTTTACCTCAAAATGACATGTGGCCTGCTTGTGTTGGGCCAAGTGTGCCCCTAGGTCGTGCCATATCATATATGACCCTCATATAAAAAAATAAAAATGTATATATAATACAATTATGCAAATTATTATAAATAATTATCATATTTTATTTATTTTATCAAATATTTTAATATTATAATTTATAAAATTAAAAAAAATACATCTAATAATTCAGATATAATATTCATACCTGAATAATTAAGAATTGTATGTATACCTGCTCCTAAATCCCTTTCTTAGGCCTATTTAGATTTTCATGTAGACCTCCTTCTCTATTATTTATGCACTTCTCCTCTCCTTTCCTCATACCCTAACCCTAATTTCTACTGCCATGGCCACCATTTTGTTTATTTCTCTATCTACATCTATCTCTGATATTCTCAGGCCATCATCCACAGCAAGATATCTTTCGTAGTAAACATAATCCCTTGTCGCTTCTCATCAATCACGAGAAATAAAATCTATAAAGACGATCTACCAATTATCCAAACTAAAATTTTAGAACAAAATTAAGTAATTACAGACTTTGAGGATGCCTTCCCTGTATTAGTGCCGCCTCCGCCCATCTTCAGGGCTTGACATGTTCTCCACGGTGGCTTGGTTGGAGAAATTAACAGTCTCGACGGATACAGATTCTCTCCATGTGATCAATGGAGGCGATGCTGATTGTAATGTGTCAGTCATGGTAGTTCAATCACAAAGTAACTTTACCATTTCTTATCTAAGAGAAAGATTTGTTGTTTTCTCTTCTTCTAGGATGTAGAATTCTCAGAAAAGGGAGAGAAACGCCAACTTTGGTGTTAGAACATCAAATGCAAAAGCTAGAATTAAGGTATATACATTTGTTAGGGGTGTATCAAGCGCATTTATTTTGTTTTAAATGCACACAAGCACCTCTATTAGACGTAATTGCTTCTAATTCATTAAAAATAGCTTTTGCTTGAACGAATTTCATGTGAAATTTTAATAAACTTTGCTGCTCAGAGTGACCTTTGCTTGATATTTCTGCTCAAAGGTGCCCTTTCTAAAATATCGCGCATCCTCTATTAACTTGCACAGTAGGCATAGAAAGGAACCCGAAACCCAGCAAATTGTGTATAGTGAAGTTGGCTTCTCTCCTTATGTTCCGAGAACGCATACATTTAAGACGAAACTGTCAAATATCCCTTAATTTTGCAAAATTACAAGAATTTAACCTTATATGAACAAGTAAAACCTTACCTGCTCCATGAGTTTGACAGCTATATGTATATATGATTCTCATGTTGATATTCCTTCACATTATCAAACATGCTTCGGCATTTTCATCACTGAAAATCTGAGAAGCATACTCGTAGTCTTCATATTCAAGAGGATGGTACCAGGGCTCTTGAGAATTTAATGTTCTATTGTTGTTATTATTATTATTATTATTATTTTGGTCATTATTTTCCTTTTTCTCTTCTCTCTGCTTCTCCGCCTTCACAATTGTTGCTTGCTTTCCCACCTTTTTGTCCATGAATTCCACCAACTTTTCGGGCTCGAACTCTCCTTTCACAGTTATCTGCGAATTCTTGAGATCCACTTCCACTCTTTTAACCCCTGAAAAAAATAATAATAATAATTAAAATTTGACAAAAGTTTGGTGTTAATTATTATATTGGTGTGTCGCTCCAAGATGCTTTATGCATGATTTTTACTACATCACTGAAATGATTTCTTTATTAATTTGATCAAATTTTAATTATATTAGGAAAAGGGAAAAACACATGCAGATTAAAATTAAGAAGATTTGCATGATTCTGACAATTGACGCCGTTGATCATCATAGCCATGTAGACCTGAAGCTTGAGGCACAACACAATTAACATCCCTTCTCACCCAAATAGAGAAAGCACACGTAAGTTGTATACGAGTAGCATACCTTTCATCTTCTGGACGCTTTGCTTAGTATTTTCCCCACAGTTTTCACAATGAATGTACAGTTTGAGCACCACAGATATTACTTTAGGCTGTTGCCATTAAACCAAAATTTAACAATCAAACTGCATAAAACAAACAACTAAACACGGAACTAGATTGGGTCATAGAAATGAGACCTCCTTTTTGTTAGCTTCTGTCTTTTCCACCTTGTTAGTGGGGTTTTTCTCTTTCAACTTTGGGGAGAGAATCACAACTTGTTTATTGCACTTCTTTTCGATTCTTTCTGCAACATTCCTCGGATCAACATTTGTACCCTTCACAGTTACCGTGTGATTCTTGCAATCAGTGTTCACGTCTTCCACACCTGATAATAAATTATAGAAATTTTCACATCCCAATAGAATCAATCCAGTTTCTGATGAAAACTCTGTCATGTGAAGGAAGTTGAGGAATTAGTATAAGTTGGATTACCATCAAAGTGCATCAAGCATTTCACAATTTTCTTAGCACATGCTTCGCAGTGTAAGTAGGTCTTTAGCACGACGTCTCCGTTGTGCGGTCCCTGTTGACTGCCCTGTTGTCCTTCACTACCGTTCCCCTCGCCATTCTCTGCAGCACTCTCACACCTATGGTTTTCCCCTACATTTGCTTCGTTCCTTCTATTACTCTAATCGCCATTGTCAACACCAAATTAAGCCCCCAGAAGATCATGATTAGTAAGCTAACAATAGCGATTTATTAAAACACGCTGCGTACGCAGCAGCCAAAGCCAACGTTAACACTACGGATTTATTCAAATGGAGAACTCGATTTTCATACATGCATTCTGTGAACTTTGCTCCACTTGACCAGCTCAAAGATGGGTCAGCCGTGCTTCTGGCACAAGCTCAGTGCTACCCAAGCCTTGACTGGGTTCAATTTGATATATTTGGAGATGAAGAAATGGGAAGTTCAGGAGAAAATATGACTTCATCGCAACTAAAATTTGAGAAATTATCGTTTGTTTTTCCAACTGTGCATCAAATTTTCTCACCGAACAAATAGGAAAAAAAAGGAATAGAAAAATTTCTTACCCTTCTCCCCATTGCTTGACAATCTGGAAAAATAATCAAAGGCTCCACTTAGGAATCAGCGAGATGATAATACAAAACCATTGATACATGTATATATATAGATAGCTCAGTATTTGATGATAGAACGTACTACTTTTGTTAAGAAGAAATTTGATATAGTATGCAACAAGCTTTTCAGGGAAATACTATTAAACTCAATAATGTAGTACCAAAATTGGTGATCACATGTGATTCTAAATTTATAGGGCTATTCATTTTCTAAAATAGAGGTTTTCTTATTCAGAAAGAGTATTTGGCCATAATTACAGTGAAATTTGTTCTTTAAAAGCTCCATTATTTCTGAAGCTTAAGAGGCAGTTTTCTCAACAAATCATATCCAATAATTCATCATTGGTTATCAAGAGCAGCAAGTCTATATCGTAGTTTTCCGGGTGCATAATTGCCACTAATTACTAAAAATTAAATTAAATGATTTATTTTTTGTACTGAACGTTCGGAATAAGTCGATGATTTGATAATATAGAATCCATTCAATTCATGGGGCTTCCCAAATGCCATATTTCTTACTCTTTAAAGAGATGGAGAAAAAGAAACGAGTTTCTACCGTTTTTTATTACTTCATCCTCTAACCAAAAAAAAAAAACATTAAAATGATAATGTTTCACTGCCCTTTTTTTCCTTTCCTTGTCATACAGGCCTTGTGGCATATTAAAATTAAGTGTTAAAATACAGAATAGCATATGATAAAGTAAATTCTACTAGTCCTCATCAAAAAAAAAAAAATCCTTCCATAACTAAGGAGAGAAAACATATATATACGAGACTCTAAAATAACAAAAAAAATTCAGAATGAAAATCAAATTATATCACCTTGCTCCTCTATAAATCATATGAGCACGAGTCAAGGGTATATGATATGGTTCAGCTGGAATGATATCCATTAGTTCAACCGGGTTAAATAAGACAACTAGAAATAACGAAAAACTGGCTGCACGTCGTCCTTGAGCCAAGTTAATGGCCTCTGTGAATATTGTAATTTGTACTTGCTATTTAGTCACAAGCACAAGAATTAAATGTGTTGGGGTAGGGAGGATCGGACGGACACGAAAGCACCAACTTGTTAGAGCAAATGACCAGTGGAATAACAAACACTCAGTCATATAGAGTGGGAGATAGTGAAAAAACGCACGGATTTTTACGTGAAAAATCCTTCCCATATTGAAGAGAAAAATCACAGGATACAAAATCTACAACAAGTCCACTATGTGAAAAATAATTACAAATGCCACACGACTACACAAGCCCTAAAAGATGAAGAACAGAGCACGAAAAAATAAAGACTTTCACTCTTTGTTTTTCACTCGATGCTCTTTTTTCTTTTCACTCTTATTTTTCTCAACATTTAGAAATTTTCACATTTTCTCTATTCACCTATCTGTCAACACACACTACAATATATATATATATATGCTGATGAAAAACAATGGCTAGACCAGCGTGGAGGGTACACGCACAGACAGCCGTCTGACACCTGTACAACTCAGCAGCAACTCTGTACCGGCACGGTTCTGCAAAAGGTCGTGCTCAACAGAAAAGAAAATGGCACTGCAGATCGTGCTCTGCAGAGATGGCTCTGTAAAGATTGCATATACCGAAACAATTTTCTAAGCTAGTATTCACGTGCGTTTTCTTCAAGCATTTCCTCAGACCTTCTTCAAGTATGTTCTCGAACCTTAATGCACTCAACAATCTTAGTCATTGACGTTGCCTTTAACTATCACAGAGTCCTAGACCTTTATAGCCTCCCAGAATTTGCAAACTCATAACACCTCCACACGAGAGTAACCCCAACAAAATGCTTAGAAATTAAATGCTCTAGGATCTTGGACGCACGTTCGGTGGCTTAAAATTAGGATTATTTTGTTAGTTTATGGGTACTTGATTTTTTATTTAAAAGATTTTTATCTTTAAATTTTTTACATAATTTTAAAAACCAGCTTTTACTAAATTTTAAATTTGTCAGATTTTGATAAATTTTAAATATGCTCTATCCTTTTACAACTTGTAACCATTGTTCTTCAATAATTAATTGCAATATTTTTTTATTATTCTATTTGATGCGTTATAGAATCAAATTTCAAGTAGATTCGGGTCAAATCGATTGTTTGAATTTGACTCCATCCATTGAGTATGAATCTTGCACACTACAACTACAAATAAGAGGTCAGGTGACGATGAGAAGTTGTCCAATTGAAAACACTTCGATACTCAAGTCAACAGATAGCCTTCGAATTAAGAATGTGAAAGTAAAGAATGCAAAGAGAATACAGAAAGTGATTGTGATGGAAGAGTACTCTGGTTGAGAAAGACTTTAGTGGCTCGCGATGAGTATTGATTCTAAGTACTGTATTTGTTGGGAACGTAGTGGTAAAGAGAGAAAGAGCAAGTATTTATATTCAGAAAGCGTGTGAGTTTTGCAATAGAAAGCTTTTTATGGGCAAATTAGAGCATTTCTTGGAGTGAGGACTCCATGACCTTTTATAGTTACTGTATTGGGCGGCCTTTCTTGTGTAGAAAGGTTTAATTCTCACGCTTAATTGGGATCGTTGTCTTTTCTAGTGTGAGGCCTTTATGGTAGTAACAGTCATTACCTTGATTGTTTTTCTTCTACGTTCTATAACCATTATGATGTGCTGTAGATAGGAGGAGGATTTTAGCACTTTTCTTCAAAGATGCACATTGAATCTGCTGATGACCATTACAATTGATATTGCATTCTGTAAAGAGCGCAAAATCAGGGAAGAAAACCGTTGCTGGTTGAAGACAATCACATGGGCCAAATTGGGCTTGCCCACTTGAGGTCTGGCCTTCAGACTGTCAACTGGTCTTATTTTTTGTCAACGGAAGCGTTGACCGTCTTAAGTGCAAGTCGTCCATTCTACTCTTGGGCCGAACCTGGCTCACTTAGCCTTTTATCTGATCAATGGTGGGCGTTGACAGTTCAGACGCAAATGAGTTGTTGTGGATTTGGGTCGCTCATTCTTCTTGGGCCAGCCCATTATTGGTATATCCATCACTATTCCTCTTAAAAATCCTCATTTTTCTATTCAAATAGTATCAATTGTTATTAGAGTTATAACGAGTTATTAGAGAGGTGGCAAATAATATCTTGGAGCCCATGTGTAGCAATCGCAACCTCCATGTTATTGAGATTACTGAATTGAGAAGATAAATTCTTCAATTGCAATATCGTCTAGAGTGTTTAGCGACTTGCGGACGTCCTGTAGTGCCTCATGAAAATATTTCGAGGTTGACTAGTGGAGATGTAAAATTTAGCCAATTTTTTGTTGAAGACATTTCATCTTCGTCAGAAGAAAATGCCAATTGAAATTTACTTCTTAAATTTAATAAGTGCCTAGATGCTCTATAAGAGGAAAATTCTTTTTTTCATATCAATTCCAATCCTGATTTTCAGTTCTTTTTAAAATTAGAGAATTAATTTGAAGATCTATTTATCTCCACTTCTTTTAGAATATTATTGTTTTTTATTGAGCATATGGTGATCAATTATTTTATTGATATTCTTTAGGCTAATTAGATGGATATTATAACCAAAATTGGCAAATATAAAGTTCTTGATACTCACTCGAGGATGAGTTTCATTCAACCCAAGGAGACTGATCCGGATATCTCAACCCTCACTAATCTCGAATGCTGTACGATTGAAATAAAAGGAGGATACTTTAATAATATGGATGACTAAATTATCAGAAAGGAGCCAAATAAAGCCTTTGGAACTAACAGTGGAATTGGGAATTGATGATTTACATGAGGTAGCCATCCAAGGCTTTCTGAACCTCCCTCGGTATCAACTCCCTTGAGCCAGCATCCTCACGGCTGACTTTCAGTGTTACCGCATTATTTGGTTAAATTAATTGGTCCTTAGGCAGACAAGTTCGATGTATTTTTGTGAATTTTTTATTAAAAGATTGCTCTCTTAAGCCTCCTGTGGTATTCTAAAAATAAATTCTTAGTAAATTTTAAATTTATTATAGTTCGGTGTATTTTGAATCTATTCACAACTTGTGCCACTTGTCCTTTAATAAATAATTAAGTGTTTTCTCATTATTCTAATTCTCTTAAAAATTCTCCTTTTTCATTTTGAATAGTATTAATTGGTATTAAAGTAATGGTACCTGGTGGAAGAGGACGATGCAATGACATCTTATAAAAGAGATCTTGACTTTTGTGATATTGAAATTATTGAATTAAGAAGATAAATTATTCAATTGAATTAATGTTTATAGTATCTTGAGGCTCGTGAACGTCTTAGAATACCTCGTAAAAATAATTTACGATTAATTATTGAATGTATAAAAATCGACCCATTCATGGTTACAAACCATTTGGCCTCAACCAAAAGAAAAGGTCATCCGGAACTTGCCTCCTAAATTTGATGAGTTTAATGATGATTTGGGTAAAGTACATTTAGTGCATGAAATGTCAAAATTTGATGAGTTTAGTGATGATTTGGATAAAGTGCATTTAGTGCATGAAATGTTGAATAATGAAGACGCTATGGAAACGAGTTGTAATTTTCATTCCTACTCAAAATTAAAAAAATCATTTTCAAGATTCATTAATATACACTTCTTTGAAATACGTTTTGATTTTGATCGGGCAAATAATTATTTTATTGATTCCAACTAAGTCAATTGGATGAACATCATAACTAAAATTGACAAATCCAAGGTTCTTGGTGTCAACTCGATGGTAAATTTCTTACAAGCGAAGGAGAATGATACGGTTTTGTTAGGATGACCGCTGATAATTCAACCGGATCAAATAGGACAAATGAAAATAGAGGAACGATGGAAGACAAACTCTGTTAAAAGAGACATTGATCCTTAAGTGAAACGGCCGCATGTCTTCCTTGAGCCATGTTAAGGGCTTGCCTGGAGATTGAAATTTGTACTCAGATATTTAATCACAGCCACAAGGATTGAATGCATGGAAATTTAATGCTCTAGGAACCGTACGTTAGATGGCTTTTAAATTTGAATTATGTTGTAAATTTACAGACACTTAATTTTTACTTTAAAAAATTGTTATTATTGGTTTTTATAGATCTCTAACAATTAATTCTTAGTGGATTTTACGTTTGTCAAATTTTAATAAATTTTGAATCTATTTTTTTTTTTTTAATTTTTAACTTATTTTTTAATAATTAATCTAATATTTCTTTTATTATTATGATCTTAAATTTTTTTTTCTCCATTTCAAACGATATCAGTATAACTTCAGCTAAAAATAAAATAACAAAAAAAAAACCATGAAATTCACCACATTGCTCGTAACATCCAGAAATACATATAGCATAAAAAAATTGCGAAAAAAAAAAGAAAAAAAAAAGAGAAGAGGTAAAAAAAAAAAAAAAGAAAGGAAAACACCAGAGGGAGACACGTGGAGAGCTCGAACACAAACTACGTACACGTGTACCGAAAAGGTCCCACGCACGATTATATGTTCTCTCTCTCTCTCTTGTTCCTCTCTCGCTCAATTTCTTCGTTGTCAAATTGGCTCTGAGGATCCCTGCCATCGCTTTCCAAAGTAAGTGAGATTTTCTTCCATTCCCCCCAGCAATTAATCTTTAAGTTTCAGCTCATGATTGCAATTTTTCCGGCCCCTTGATTATATGACATTATGTTTGTAATGGACTTAAATTAATTACAAAAATAACCGTAATCATTTGTTATCATTTCTAGAATAAATATAATTGATGATTACTCAGTAATCAATTGTGTGTATTGCACATTTTTGTCATTTGATAAGATATCAAAAAATAGATAAATAAATATATATGTTTTCGTATGTAGTTGTATACAAATCAAATGAATCTGTCCAGTTTAACTTTGTTGAAAAAACACCCATCCTGCTAGTTAGGCTGTCATTTGGGAGATACTTCACATAACAAAAAATTAATGATGCGATAAAGTAATGGCATAATTTGCCATATAGTTTTTGTACCATCAGGTTCATTTAATTCGGTGAAATATTAATTAATTTGATAAAAATAAGTAAAAAATATTTTAAAAAATTGTGCATAACATTTTTTTAGATTTTAAAAATCAAATATAAAATAGCCATATTTTACATTATGTCTTAAATTGCATCACATTACATCAACCGATCAAATAGAAGTTGAGAGTATAAAATAATTTGTGAGCCTTTATAAATTTTTAAACATATTGGTCTTTTTTTTTTTAAAAAATAAAATAATAGGGGATCACTTTCTAAATAAATGGTTTATATCTTTCCAAAATATATTGCACTCACAATTAAGCCACATTTTGAAACCCCCAACAACAACAATAAAAAAAGAAAAAGAGTGATCGTGGAGAACTAGATTACAGCCACGTTGTTTAATATCTATCTAAACCTACAAGTTGAGGGCCATCCTTTTTTAGTTTCTCTGTGCTACGTACTGTCTATCTACCACACAATGCTCTCATTGTATTCCTAAGTGACATACATGTAACATTTCTGCTCCAGTCTCTTGAATGGCTTCTTGTTAACAGGCTGTGATCTCATATCTTCAAATTTTGTGACTAGCCCTCCTCTTTTTAACCCTGAAATTCTAGCTACATAAATACGTCTACAAACCCAGAAGAAACCCAGGGGGAAAAAAAAATACCAATGTCTGGGATTTCCCTAGCAGTGGCTCCTCGGAGCGAACCAGAGACAACCACCGTCCCTTCTTCATTAGCCGAAGCGAAGTCTCTCCCCAGAAAACAGCCGGAATCGGTGGCACTGGGTGGCGTGATGGGGTCCCTACGTGCGATAGAACTTCAGCTAGTGGCCTTCATCATGGTTTTCTCTGCCAGCGGCCTCGTACCGCTCCTCGACCTTGTCTTCCCGGCCTTTGCCACGGCGTATGTCGTTGCTCTCTCACGCCTCGTCTTTCCGGCACATGGAAAGAGCGGCCGGGAATCCCGAGAGATCTTCCGAGGGAACAGGCTTTTCCGGCTGTATGTGATCCTGGGGTCTGTGGTGGGGTTGTTCTTGTCCCTCGCGTATGTGTTGGGTGGGTTTGCGAGGGGTGATGATCACGCCGTCCGGTCAGCCACGCCTCACCTCTTCTTGCTTTCGTGCCAGATACTTACCGAGAACATTATCAGTGGCCTCTCATTGTTTTCGCCTCCGGTGAGGGCGTTGGTTCCGTTGCTTTACACGGTGCGGAGGATCTTTGTAATCATTGATTGGACTGTGGATGTATGGCTCAACAAGACCCTGCCTGCAAATGCGCATATCAAGGTAGCTCCTTGCCTCTTTTTTTTGTGGCATTACCTAGGATCATGCTAAAAGTATTTTTCATTTTTTTTAACTTTTTTGAAGAAATTTATTCTTAGTTTTTGTTTTGTTATCGAATGTAAACAAATGCTAAAAGGCTTTTACAGAATTTATTATATATTTAATATCACATAATACATCCCTCTCTCTCTCTCTCTCTCTCTCTCTCTCTATATATATATATATATATATATACATCAAACATATGGTGATAAAAAGGGAACCTGATTCATAAGAGAGGTCTTTATTGTTGAGGTCACTCCCGAGTGGCTTATGTCCGCGGACTCCATTGAGAATGGACGAGAATCGCTTTGAGGCGTCATGACCGAGAGGACTTGGACGAGACTCCATCCACGTTTGTGTTGACTTACTCTCTCATTAAGATCTTAGACAAGAATAACGCGGACAGTGCCAGTCAATAAGTTGGTGGCGACCACAACTTCCAAGATGTTGAAAGTACCAATGATGCAAATGCCCGCCACCCTAGGCGCTAGGGTGGCTGGGTAGCCTCCTGTGATGAATATATATATATATTTATTTACATGTATATAGAGAGAGATCATTTAATGTGTGTGAGAGGTTGGTGAGTTGTGGTGTGTTTTGTGAGACTTGTGAGAGAAACACTTTAGTGAGAGAAAGCGAGATTGTTTTTCTTAGTTTGAGCTTGTGTAGCCAACACTTGTAAATAATCTTTTGATTCTTGTGGGTTTTCCCTTACTTATAAGGGTTTTCCACGTTAAACTCGTGTGTTCTCTCATTTTTCTCTCTCTACCTCTCTCGTCCGTCCGAGAGCCTTTGCCTCTAATTCCCGTCCGAGCGTTGTGTCCGCCTCGGCCTTCCTTTCTTTTTGCTCCAACAAGTGGTATCGAGCCTAGGTTGTTTACTCGGTGATCTTTACTTTTATCGTAAAATGGAGTTTCCAAGATGGTTTGTCCGAACGGTTCAAACTTTGACATCCGGGGCAGAGCAAAATGCGACTTTGACACTTCTATGCACGATCCGGTCTTCCTCGAAAAACCGCTGACGAAAAACGGACGAGGTCTGGCGTTGGAGCACAAACAAAAGCGGGTTCATCGTAGTTTGTGGACGAGAACGTACAACCATGTTCGTAGGGAGACAAATGCCAAAGCCCTTTGGGAGAAGCCGGAGAAGCTCTTTGCCTCCGAACCGTAACAATAAAATTTACCATTTAATGCGGTTGGTCCATATCCCAGATAAGGACGGATCTTCAAGGTCGACCAAGTTTGAGGGATGCGTGGACCGGCCAACAAGATGGGCATTAAGTTCGAGGACGAAGTGCTAGGACTTTGGCTCCTAGCAACCCTCCCGACTCATGGGAAACCATGAGGGTCACGATCGCCAACATACCCGAACAGGTGTGGTGACACCGGAGATGGTGAAGGGAGTCGTGGCCGAACGAGGAAGTACGACGGCTCTCAGTGGCACGCCCGCCTCTTAGCGGCAAGTCCTTGTCACTAATCAGGGGGAAGAAGCCGAGGACGTGACCCAAAGTCCAAGACAAAGGGCGGAGTAAGTCAATTGTTATTCAAGATATGGAGTGTCATCATTGGGCAAGAAGGGACACATCAAAAAGTTCTCACATAAATGGAAGCGTGAGAACGCCGGGAACGTAAGGGCGAAAAGAGACGAGACGAGGAAGAGTCCTCGGTCAAGAAAAGAGGATCTCCTCTAACTCGTGAGTATCGAGGACTTGATGGTGTTAACAGTCCTGATTGGGTGGTGGTCGCGCCTGGCCCATGTTACCTGTGAGAGAATCGCTCTCCACTTATGCTCCTCAGGTTGAGTACCGAGAATGGGCAAAAGCAAACGTCCGAGTTCATTGACGTGGAGACATCACATGGGTGATGAGAACCGGAGCCCAATTGAAATTCAAGGACGCCCCGCATGTTAATACATTAGCCGAACATCATCTCGGTTGACGAGGATGATGAAGGTTTCTTTTTTCGGCGGTATCAAAATGACTAAGGGCTCCATGGTCATCAGTTCGAGGAACTAAGGCATCCGCCTTTATATTTTGAAAGATCAATTTAGCGAGGTGAATGCTTTTAGGAATAGAGTCCCGGATCTTTGGCACAAGAGGCTCCTGACACATGAGTGAGCGTGGGCATGGGTCATTGGCTTTGAAGGGTCTCATTCCCGAGATGGATGGAGACATGCCTAGGACGTGTCCTCACCGCATGGCGGGAAACAAAGAAGAGTCTCCTTCTTGAGACGAATCTCCAAAAATGAGATCTTGGATTCAACACTGGACGTGTGTGGTCCTCTCCGGATAAGTCTTTGAGGTGCACAAGATTTTTGTGACCTTCAGACGATTGCTCGAGGAAGTCGTGGGTGTTCCCGCTTAAAGACCAAGGACCGTGTCGCGGAAACTTTTTATCCACGTCCTTGTTGAGCGGGAGACCGAGGAGGAGGCTAAAGGTAATAAGGAACTAACGGTGATAAAAGGAATTGGGACGATTTGATGCTTACCGCAGAGCTCATGGTATCAAACATCAATCTCCACTTTGAACGGAGGGCCGAGAGGATGAACCCACCTCATGGAAAGGGTTACTCCGCGAGGATCCTTTGGGCCGAGGCCTTGAGGACGGCCGCCACGGCTATTAACCGTCGCCCAGTGTTACCTCATTACGGGAAGTTCCCGAGCCGATTTGGACCGGAAAGAACCATCAATACCATTCGATGTGATTTTTGTGAAGGCCTTTGTCCATGTTCCGAGAGATGAGAGGACCAAACTGGAGCCAAAGACACTACAATGTGTTTTTTCACATGGTGAGGAAGAATTTGGGTATTTTACTTTATGACCCAAAACAAAGAATGGTTTATTCGCGACGTGGTCTTTTGAGGACGAGACCATAGAGGACTTGGGAAAGATGTGAAGTCTCTTTCCAATACCTCCCTGACGGACAGTTGAGATTGAAATCGTCCGTCTCTGAATTCTTGTATCCGATGTCCTCGGATCCTTTTCAATTTTGATCATAGTAGTACAATTGGCAGATTAAGATGTGGTACCTGCCAGGTGGTGAGGTAGGAGTGAGACGGCCGCCCGCAGTGAGACATCGTCCGTCCGCCTTCCAAAGAGAGTTTGTCCTTTTGTGATGCCGGAGAGAGGATTGAATTAAGAAGGATAAATGGTTTGAAGCCATGGAGGAAGAAATGACTTCCCTTCATGAGAACCATACGTTTCGGTTTGGCGGAATTGCCTAAAGGGAAGAACATTTCAAGGCGACCGAGGACCCGAGCGCCCCAAGACACAAGGCAAGACTTGTGGTCAATGGATTCGGGTCAACGAAAGGGTGTCGACTTTGATGAAATTTTTGCTCGTTGTAAAGATGTCCTCGGTCCGTTAGTGCCTTGACCGGGCAAATGACGGGAGGTGGAGCAACTAGATGTCCGGATGGGCCTTTTCCATGGAGATCTTGAGGAAGAGATCTACATGGAGCAACCAGACGGCTTTGAAGTCAAAGGAAAGGAGGGACTTGTTTGTTTGAAGAAGATAAATGGGCAAACAATTTCCGAGACAAGTGGTACCGGAAGTTCGAGTAATGAAGCCAAGGTTACCATAAGACCTCCTGACCACCGTGTTGTTCTCGGGACAAATTTCGCCATCCTTCTCCAAAATTAAATAGTACTGATCATGGAGTCAAGAATCAATTAATACATGAAAGACCTTTGAAAATACCGAGAAGGCATTTTGATTTTAAGAGGGTTATATTGAAAAGGTGCTTCAAAGATTCAATATGGAAGGGTTTCAAGACCCCATGCCAACCATTTCATAATAAATAACAAATCAAGGTTTGTGTCGAGAAGGCGCGCATGAGTAAGGTTCCTTACTCCTCGAGTTAAGAATTATACGCAGTTTTGTTGTACAATTAAGTCAATTGGATGACATTGCCATGCGGTTGGCCTTGTTAGTAGATTTCTATCAAACCTGTGGATGGAGCATTGGTCCGGATGAAGTGGATCTTGGACAAATGACGGACCTCCAAGGTGGGAACGATGTTGAGAAGAGAAGCCTCGATTAATTGTTAAAGAGACACTGGAAACTAAACGGGACGTTAATTCTAGGAAATCAACGTCTGGGATACTTGGTGAAATTTTGGAGGGGCTTGCCTGGAGATTAAATTTGTACTCCGATCTTTAATCACAGCAGTTCATTGCCGTGACCGAGGCCTCGCAAGGAAATGCTATGGATGAAGAGGTTCGGCCCAAGAATCGGGGTCTAAGGCAAGAGGCGTACGATCCTTTTGATATTTGAATGCCATTCACTTGTCTAAGACACCTCATTCCATTCTCGGCCAAAAAATTGTTATCATTGGGTGAGAGATGTCTTTGATAATGGGCAATTAATCAATTGGAAAGGTCCGTGACGATAATGTTTGGGTCGACATGATGACCAAGGTTTTGCAAATTTTAATAAGCTTGTTGTGACATTGCCGGGTCTAACCGACTTTACTCCCACTTATTTTTGAGGGGAAGTTTGTCGAGGTCACTTTCTTGGCTTATGTACTGATCAAGAATGGATTTTTCGCGACCGAGAGGACTTGGACGAGGACTCCATCCAAACGATATCATTAATGATTTTCAGCTAAAAATAAAAATAACAAATCAAAAACCGATGAAATTCACCACATTTCTTGTGGAAGTGAAGGGGGAAGGGGACATCGGGGAAATGGACATATAGCATAAGGGGAGGGAAAGATTCGAGAGAGAGAAGAAGAAAAAAGAGAGAGAGAGAAAATCGGGAGAGGAAGAAAGAAGGAGAGAGAAGAATGCATAAGAGAGAGAGTGAGAGTCGAACTAATTTCCTCCTCTTCTCATTAGGTTGCAACCTTACAATTATAGGGGACGGAAACGGAAAACGGGTAATGGAACAAAACGGGAACGGAAATGGAAACTCACGACGGTGTAACATTGCCCCATCCATCAAAAGAACCTTGTCCTCAAGGTTAGACACAAAGATAAAATTCTAAATTGGATCTGAGGATTTTCCCCGGTCCCATTGTCGCTTGCATTTGTATCGCCCTTCTCCAAAGTAAGTGAGCTATTTTCATATAAATGTCCCGTGGAGACATACTCTAGAGCTGCATAAAATTTCGAAGGAAGCTGGTGATTGGAAGGAATGCAATACCTTCATCATATATTCATAATGTTTGTAAACACAACTAGGAGGCAGGATATGCCACCAAACCATTCTCTTAATAATTTGCTTGAACATCAAGGCAAGGGGTCAACTTCCTCATCCCTAATAATGCCCTGGAGGATTTCCATTTATCCATGAAGGCCGCAATCGCTCATTTTTGTTCAACTTCTAAGATATCGTTGGATGCTCAAACCAAGAGGTTCAAGTTCTCTTCAGCTTTATCTTTTGCATGTGGAGATGAATCACTCGTAGGATTGGCTGCCGAAAGATTTATTTGTTCTTGCAAACGGCTCAAGCCCTTCACGAGTCGTAATGAGGCTCAAGAAGGTCCACAAGGCGACCAAGATCAACACCACTTGTCCATTCTCCGAGAGGTTAATTTTAACTTCAAAGTAATGATTTGCTGTTCCACCCCATATAATCCCCATCGTGGTTTCTCCATTCTCGTCCGGTGAAGAGTATAAGACTTCCACTATCACCTTCAAGATCAAAAAATATGGTTTTCACCCACCACAAGAAAATCAAGAAAGAAACAAATAGATTTCATCATCATACTCCAAAGCATAAGCCATTATAGTCCCATTAGTCAAGCCGAGCTTCTTCCAACTTTTATCACTTGCCTACCAACAAGATCAAATAGAAGTTGAAGATAAAATAAGTTGATACCGACATCACCAATCTTTGAACACCTTTGGTCTCAGAGTCACATAGGTAGTGTCAAAATCCTCAAGAAAAGGGATAAAAGCCCCATCGCCCGAACAAATGTTTGCGGATTGGTTCCCGCAAATATTCCATACCGAAGATCATCTCGTGATAAATGACTCTCTACCGCACCAAGATATACAAAGCAGTGCCCAAGGTTAGGAGGCAAAGGTTACAAACATTTTGTTTGGATAATCCAAATCTAAACCTACAAGGAGAAAACCAACTTTTCGGTTCCTTGTTCTCGCTTTTCACAATAGCTCCCAACGTACCATAGGTCTATCGGGCTTGCAACCCGAGAACCAGGCTCACAAGTAATGCCTCTGCATTTGGAAAATCTCTTCGCCGACCTCGACTTGGATATCCTAAGTGACACAAGGAGGACGAAGAGTGCATTTCTGCTCCAGGGTTTCGCACCCTCACGATCTGCTTATAGTTGGAAGGTCTTGGGATCTAAGCTTATTAGCCACCGAAATTTTGTGAGGCCCGGACCTCAATTCCACTCCGCTTTTTCATTTTTGAAATGAAAAGGGACATACCTTAGGGGTAAGAAGACCGCAATTATGCACAAGAGGAGCAAGGTGTCTAAAAAAAATTTTGGGCGTGATGTCGTGAAGGACCTTTCTGGCACGGCCGATGTGTTCATCCTAACACAGAAGAGGCCAATGCTCTATTTTTGGAGACGGATTCGCTGGGCATTCGCCTCATTGGAGCCCGCTTCGTTAGTGGAATGAGAAGTCGACTCACTATCACCCTCCAAATCCAGCCGGTTTAATTTCGAGTGGAGGACGAGTTGTTTTCGTGGTGGCAAGGAGGGAGAAAATCAGGGAAGGCGCCGGAATGTTGTGGGTAGGTGGCTCGTCGGTGCAAATCGAGATATGTGGTTGGGGTTTCGATTAGAGGCCGAGGTGGAGGATGAAGAGGAGGGGTGGCAGAGGCCGTGAGTACCGGTTCTCTTCTTGGGACAAAGAGTGATCAATTTTGAGGGCTTTTGAAATATGGAGAGGAACGTATGAAGTGTGTGTTGCACCTCCACCTGAACGCCTCCGACTTTCCGATGATCTAGGGTTGGAAAAGCTTAGCATTCAAGCCATGGTGGAAGTTGGGCGTCCAATCGGTCGGTAATTCGTAGCATTTTCTTCAAGCCAAGACCGAATCGACCTATTCGGCTCGACCGCCATTTCTCTCAATGAAAGCACCAATTTGTTGCAACCAAATCGGTCACTTAACCGATTTACCCTGCACCGATTTCTTGTGGAAGTGAAGGGGAAGGGGAGTTCTAGGGACGATGGACGAAGAACCTCAGGGGAGGGAAAGATTCGAGAGAGAGAAGAAGAACAATGAGAGAGAGAGAGAAAATCGGGACTTATTTAAGGAGAGAGAAGAACAGACAAGAGAGAGAGTGAGAGTCGAACTAATTTCCTCCTCTTCTCATTAGGTTGCAACCTTACAATTATAGGGGACGGGAAACGGAAAACGGGTAATGGAACAAAACGGGGAACGGGAAATGGAAACGGGTACGGGTGTAACATGCAGCCTGATTGGAAGTTGGTGGCGACCACAACTTCCAAGACAAGCGTGCCCGGCCTGCAACATGCCCTGCCACCCTAGGCGCTAGGGTGGCTGGGTAGCCTCCTAGGCTGGTGAATATATATATATATTTATTTACATGTATATATATGGGTAGAGATCATTTAATGTGTGTGTGAGAGGTTGGTGAGTTGTGGTGTGTGCCTTTGTGAGCAACCACTTTGTGAGACTTGTGAGAGAAACACTTTAGTGAGAGAAAGTTATACACTTGAGATTGTTTTTTTAGTTTTTAGAGTCAACATGTAAACAATCTTTTTATGCTGTATTCTTTTCGTGTTTTCCCTTATATATTTAAGGGTTTCACGTTAAACTCGTGTGTTCTCTCTCATTTTTCTCTCTACTCTCTCTATCCGTCCGAGAGCCTTTGCTCTCAAACATCCGAGCGATGTGTCCGCCTGCCTTCGCGCTTTTGCTCCAACATTTATCAAGTCTGGTTAAAGAGAGATGATATTATCTGAGCTACTATTTCCAATAGAAGAAGTTCGTCTTCCATTGATTTTAAAGTGTGAAGTTGGATTTGGACTGACTGACCGAGTAATTGTGTAGTGACCATACGAGATGCCTCCCTCCATCTCCATTTTGCGTATAAGGACGACCATACAAGTTGCCCAATTAAGTTGTCTATGAAAATTACCATTGGATTGCTACTCAGGCCGAGAAAATCACTAGATCATTTGGCTTGACTGGTGGTAATGTGAATGTAAAACTGCTTCGTGTTGCCCCCTCCTGTTGTAAAAAAATTACGTACTAGTGGAACCACTACAATTTAAGTGTTATTATTATTGGGATCGGACAGAATTGTATAGAAGGGACTCAATTCAACCATTATTTATATTAACTATTAACTTCAATACAAAAGTCTAAGATGTTGACTATTTGATCAAAACAGATTTAAAAGATACTGCTATTGTTTTTAAAATTTCCCATGTGAGGGTTTGTCATATATACTAAATGAATTAGTGATGATGCATGCTAATGGAATGGTTTGTGTGTAGGATGTGGCCTGGTTCTGGTTTGGAAGGAGCCTAGCGGTTGCTAACTTGGTGTATTTCTCTATTAATCTCTTTGGTTTTTTGATCCCTCGATTCCTTCCAAAGGCTTTTGAGATGTACTTGACGGAGAGGGATGAGCTCCACTCAAAGAAGGCGGAAGACAAGCGCCCGGCGGCTGCAAACGCATCCCAGTCCCAAGCATCTGACAAGAAGGTTGATTGATTTTAATCAGCCAACCCGAGTTCACCCTCGATATACATACGTATATATATATTTGATCATGGGCACTTTGTTTCACTGAGTCAAAACCTAGCGAGTCATGCTTTGCTGCTGCTATTTTATTTGGTAGCAGGGGGCCACCACGCATGATATCTATATGATGTAACTCTTAACTATTGGATCAACTACTAGGATTCAACTGTTTGATATTTAATATATTGAAATAATAAAATATGTAATTATTTTTATTTAATTTTTTAAAATACTAACATGATAAAAGCAATAAAAATATATATTTTAAATAATTTAATATTTATTTAATATTAATTTTCATTCCTTCAATCTTAATTTAACTTAGTAAACATTTTTTTATCTGGGCGCCGCAGCCCCCCATCACTCCTTTTAATTACGTTAGAATGTGTTATCACTGGGACGATCCCCCTCTCTGTGCTTGAAATTCTATGGAGATTTTTGCTTGACGAATATGCGTACGGAGAATTCCTTTAGAATAAGCGTTGGCGTAAAACGGAATTGTTTATGAATTTGCTTTTGACACTGCCCAACTAATGCAAGTAAGTTTTACTTTGTACTGTGTGCCAGTTTAGAGGTTTGGCACGGCAAAGATTTTCTCTCAATTATTTGGCTTATGAGCTTCATACCTCGCCCTTCCCTTTACTAAGACCCTACACTAACAACTTATGTGTTTAAATAGATGATGCAATCTTGATTTTCTTTTTGAATGTATTTTTTTGATAAAATAATAATATTTAAAAAAAAAATATTAAATTTTGTTGGGTTTTGAAAATTAAAATTTTATTCACAAAGTTGAGAACTAATTTTTATAAAGATTGTTTTCAAATTCTTTTTTAAACCTACTAGAAGATGATAAGATAATATATGACATAATATAATAAACACAATGATACATATTTGATATTAAAAACCTCTTAAATATAAAAAAATTATAAGATAATAGGTTCTGAAAAATATTTATTATACGGTGAGTTTTAATTACAAAACTTCTAATAACCACAAATATATACCGTATATTGATAAATCCAAACAATAGAAGATATAATAGTGAATAAGAATGAAATAATTGATAATTTTTTTTTTGATATCAAAAATAACGTACCAAATATTAATAAAAAATAAAATATATTATAAATTTTAAACAAATAGGTAAATCTTCATATTTTTTTCTTTTCTATCTTCTTCTTCTCCTATGTGCCGACGCTCAAAGAACTTAAAATATTTGTATATGTTAATCCTAATAAAACACGCGAAGACCTTTATATTAAGTCCTTATGTGCATCGTGCATAACTTCTTCTGAACAATTCACACGTGTGCACTTGTTAAAGAATATTTAATTAATTTTATTTTTTTAATTTTATTATTTTTATTAATGGACTACAATTTCTATTTTGGAATATGTTTCCCTTATTTTCTATTATTTTTGTTGATTATTTGGTTTGATGGTCTGTTGAATTCTAACCGAATTGGCTTTACACTGACTAATTAGTTGGTCTTTTATTATATATGTACTATACGTGATTAATGAAAAGAGAGAAAAACAGATATTTTTCTTCTTGCTTCTCAATTCGTCCTCCTCCCTGACACCCTCAATCTCTCTCTCTAAGTTACTCTCCCCCTCCCCGCCACTCTCTCTCTCTCTCAGAACCCTTCATTTTTCCTTCTCTTCCCTCCTTCACCTTGTCTTCCTCACTCTCTTTCTCTCTGCCGAACGCCCATTTACCTACTACTCTTCCAAATTTCTCTTATCCCTTCAATTTACAAGTTACCGCAGCTAGAGGTCTGTATCAGTACTGGATGATATATTAGTGATTGTGATCTCAAAAAAAAAAAAAAAAAAAATCCAAAATCTAACAAATTTAAGGCATATATATAAGAGCACATTAATGTTCCTCAGATGAAGATTAATTTGAAAAGGTATTACGAGGATTAGAAGTGGCAACCTGGGTAAAGGGACCTATAAGCGTTATATATCAACTATCAGGAGTGGAACGAAAAACTGTTGTTCGTGAATTTATTGCCCTTGAAAAATGTTGACTGAGTGTCATCTGCCGTGCCCGCGAGTTTTTTTGCATACCCTGCTAATGCTTCAGGGGTATTAATTAGACTGAATGCCTTCTTACAACATTGAAACGAATCGTACGTAAATAGTTAGCACCACAGAAATGCCTTATTTAACTATCCAAGATGATGGGCATATGGCATAGTAATTATGGAAGTTTGTTTTACATTTGTACAAAAGTTTCCATATAAAATAAAACTTAGACTAAAACAATAATTTAAATTTTCTGACCCAGCGACATAGCATTGTCAAAAATTATTTACGTATTAAAATGAATATATATATATATATATATCAAAGGAAATTCCTAATTTGTAATTTAGTTTTTTTTCTTTGTTTTTTCTATTGGACTCATTATGTTTAATACATATTTAAAATTTTTTTTATTATCATACAAAATCTGGAAATGGTTTACATTTTGAAATTTCATTATAGAACATATATGGTAATATATGATTGATAATATAATTGATGCGTCATAGATCCAAATCGTTGACGTATTTAGATACAACTAGGTCTCGGGTTTGAACGGACATATAACCCAGTCTCCGTGCTCCTTAATTAAGATCCTTCACATCACAATAAAAGATAAGACGTCAGAGAAAGATGACAGAATTCGTTCATTAATTTATCTTTTGATACTCAAATCATTATCCTTCTTCCAAAATGAAGAATGTAAAGACATAATTTATTGTGAATGATGTGGAGAATGAGACTTATGAGTAGACTCGGAGGCGGCACTCAACGTGGAGCAGGTTTTTGCGGTGGTGCGCTATGGAGAGCGGCTTTTGAAGGACACTAGGTTGTTAGAAAGCAAATAGTAGGAAGAGAGCATGGCGTTTGTGGACTCGTTCGAGAGTGGGATTGCTTGCGTCCATTTAAACATTGAAGAGAGCGTGCTTCTGGAGTCTGTATTGAGGACTTTTATAACTATGGAACCTCCTCACCCCTACTTGGGTGGCAAGGTTGGCTACTAGCTGCTTTGATAAGAATCCTTCCATTCGGTGAGGGGATGTTGGCACTATTTAGGGCAATCACGATTGGTCAAAATGATCCATTCTTTTTTTGTAGAGATGTTGTACGTGGTAAATGTTGAAATTTTTATTGTGAAAGTATGTTAAGTTGGAGACTTTTTTTTTAGAAAAGATCGTGATTAGGAAAAATATTCCAAATTCTGACTAATTAAGGCAAGTAATTTCTTGTGCGTGAAAACTCGGGTGTGGACCGTATCCGGTTTGGGCCATATCTGGTAATCTGAGGATCATTTTCGATCAACTGGGGCATTGATTGTCCTCTAGGCTAGCGGGCTGCATTTTCCCTGGGACGACCCATTTCAGGCATCCCATCAATAATTAATTTTAAATAATATTTTTATAAAAAATAATATTTTATTTATAAAATTATTTTAAAAATTACATTTAAGCTAATATATTTTATGAATGTTCTTACTGGCTCACCAACTACATATTAAATCTGAGTTTCTAATGCTTCGTCTTTGGTATGCAATTTTATAATAAATAAACAAACAAATAAATAAATAAATAAAAAGTGGACTGGAACGTCGATTATTCACCGCCAGAGTTCCCTCTAACGGCCCTTCTTGTCCTTTTCACAATGACAATCCTTAAAATATAGATTACTTTGAATTGATGTTGATATGTTCTGAATTTAAATTCTAAATGGATTCAGGTTAAATCAATCGTCTGAATTTTACTTCGTTCATTGAATCTGGATCATACATACCACAACTACAAACAAGATATCAGGTAATGACGAGAGATTGTCCCACTGAAAATACTGTGATGCTCAAGTTAGTAAACAACTTTCGAATTAAGAAAGTAAAGTAAATGATGCAAGGAGAATGTAGAGAGTGTTTGTAATGGAAAAGTACTCTCGTTGAGAGAGGTTTTGGTGGCTCGTGAGGAGCGGTGGCTCGTGAGGAGCGTTGGCTCTAAACACTGTGTTCGTTGGGAACGTAGTGGCGAAAAGAGAGAGAGCGTTCTTATTCTGAAAGTGTATGAGCTTTACAGTAGAGAGCTTTTTGTGGACAAATGAGAGCGTACCTTAGAGTGAGGATTTCATGGCCTTTTATAGTTGCTGTGCCGAGCGGCCTTCCTTATGCAGAAAGGCTTAATTCCCGCGCTCTGTTGGGATCGCTATTTTTTCTGACGTGAAGCCTTTATGACAGTAATGGTCGTTGCCCTGATTGCTTTCCTTCTACGCTCTGTAAATGTTAGGGTTTACTATAGACAGGAGGTGGATTTTCTGGCGCTTTTCTTGGAGATACGTATTGAATCTACTAATGGCCGTTACAATTGAGATTTCCTTCTATGAAGAATACGAAATCAGTGGAGAAGATCGTTACTGGTCGACCATGGTCGCGTGGGCCAAACTAGGCTTGGCCCACTTGAGGACTGGCCTTCAGACGGTCAATTGGTCCTATTTTCAGTTAATGGAAGCGTTGACCGTCTCAAGAGCAATTCGTCCTTCTTACTCTTGGGCTTCTCCTGGCTTACTTAGCTTTTCGTCTGGTCAACGACTGGCGTTGACCTTCCAAGTATAAAATGAGCCGTTGTGGATTGGACTCCGGCCAGCCCATTACTGGCGTACCCACCACTAACCCATCATATTGGTGGTCTGGGACTCCGGCCTCCAGTGTATTCAAAATGGGACGCGAGTAGATGGAACACATGCTTGAGGTGACCTGGTGAGGAAACTGGCAATGACTTTTGGTTTGTTGATCGTGTTGTTTGTGGTTGTTAACCGTAAAGTCAAGATCCGGAGAACTGGCTGAGAAGATCATTGACCAGATCCGTTGACCATCTATGCCAAAATCTGAAAAAATTGACCGAAAGAAGCGTTGACCGGATTCGTTGACCATCTAGACCAGATTCTGGAGAATTGATAAAGGAAGCATTGACCGGATTTATTGATTGTCTAAACCAGAATTCAGAGAGCTGGTGAAGGAAATTGAAATGACGTGCCATCATGCCGCCGGACTGCCAGTTGAAAAGTTGGCCACGTGTTCGCACGTAGTGAATTTATGATCCGGTAATTAATGCGTCATTCATTGATCTGATTCAACTGCACCTGTTTAAGAAACGACACGTGTCAGCAATGATGGGCGCACATTTACGAGACGGTTCTCCTTCTTCGGCGTTCACATTCCTCTAAGTGGTCTGTTCATTACTTTTCAAACTTCCCACGCTTTCCTTCAACTTTTATTCTTGAAAATTTTTAAGTGCTCAGTTATCTTTCTTCTCCCATTTCCATAGCTTCCTCTATTACCCAGATAACTTCAATTCTCAGGGCCAGTAACGTGAAGGAGTTGTACGTCGAGTACAACATCTCAAAGGAGATCGTCTTTAGAGTCCCTAGCAAGGAAGATCGGGCACGCTCCCCTCCTGAGAGTTGCATCACCGTGTATGAAGCCCACGTAAGGAGTGGGTAGCACCTTTTAATCCTTGACAAGCAGTAGGAGATTCTGACTACCCTTCAGGTTCCTATCACACGGTTTCATGCTAATACTGTGCGATACCTATGCACACTCTGCATCTTTCTGCGCCACCATACGAAGTGGCTGACAATAGAGGTAGCCAGAGTGATGTTTAAGTTCAACCAGGGAGCAGAGTGGATCTCCCTGTCCCCACGAGAGCTTCAGATAAGCACTGCTATATACGATTCTTTGAAGAATCTGGAAGAACCGATTCTTCTACATTCACGTGGATGAGTCCTAGCCCTTGGCCAGGGTGCCCGATGTTTACACCGAGACGCCCACCGATGAGGAGACTGAGACCATGGAGCCTCTTTTCAAGCTAGTGGAGGACTATCTTTCTAAGTTTTAGAGAGGTCACTTGGTTTCTCGTGTGGAAGCCAAGAAGGCACAATGGGGACCTCCCTCCCGGAGTAGAAGATGAAAATGCTTTCCCATAAGAAGAAGGCGGGCTCCATTACAATCTGATTTGCCGACACACTACCCAGTGAGAAGTCTCCCAAAAGTCCAAGGTAGAAGAAGGCGATAACAGTGATGCCTTCTTCTTCTTCTTCTTCCACTGAGCTAGAGTATGTGTTAGCTAACTAAGTTACTGGAGTCGGATATAGCTCCGGTGTTGGCAGAGTTGAGGCTGCTGTTGAGGCATATAGGGCCAAATCGTGCTCCGCTGTGAGTAGTGTCGTTCTTACTCTACCATAGCCAAAGCACCTGGCGGTGCTATCGGAGTAACCTGTGGAGCCCTCGGCTGAGCAAACTGTTGAGTTGCCTGAGGAGACACCTGCTGGAGAGCTCCTAGAGGCGCCTACAGAGCTTCTTGTTATGCAAGTTGCTAGATTATCTAAGGAGCCTATTGCCAGTGAGCCTCATGAGGTGCCTGAGATGTCAACTGCCGGAGAGCCCCAATTGGCGGTTGGTGTCAACACTAAGTTGATGGAGGAGCCTACTGCTGAAGAGCCTACTAAGACGGTGGGCTTTACTGTGAAGATGCCGAAGGAGTCTGCCGCAAGAGAGCCTGTTGAGGCGGTAGATCTTATTGCGAAGTTGCCAGAGGAGTATGCAGCGGAGGCCATTGCTAGGCCTATTCAGGAGAATTCTATCTCTAGTCCTCCGCTACCAGGCCCCCAAGGTCACGGAGCAGGCCAACGAGGTCGGTGCGTAAATTTTGGCAGGTAAATCTTCGCAATTTTTCTTCTCCTTTTTCTCTCCACTACTAATACTTAGCGTTTTTATAGGATGAGAAAATTACGAGTGCAGTTACCAGGGGACTACACTAGCAGAACCTGGCGAACTCTGATTGGGATAAGGAGATCGCTTGGTTTGAGGAGGAGATGAAGTTGTTGAGAGTGGAGCACCAGGAGGACACAACTGCTCTCTAATCTGTGCTGTCAAGTCTAGAAGAGGAGAATGTCAGATTGAAAGAGGAGAACGTCTGGTTGAGAGAAGCAGTGCAATCAAGTCTGGAAGAGAAGAATGATAGATTGAAAGAGGATAACGTCCGACTGAGATAAAAAATTGACTGGGCGATGAGCCGTAATGACCAACTCGCGGGGAAAATGACATTACTGGAGAATAAGTTGACTACTCGTTTATGCTCCTATGAGGTCTTTGATATGCTGGTGGTATGGTTATGGAAAGATGTCAACCTTTACTGACTCATTCCACGGTTAGTTGAGCCCAGTTTTCCAGTGGAATATCTTAACTCATCGAACCGTTTTGCCCAGTGATAGAATGGGTCATAATTATCATAGGATCCTCCATCAGATAGGTTCAGAATAAAATTATAAATTTAAATTTCTTAATTTTTGTAAAAATTTTGACAAAATTCTATCTAAAATTAGACAAAAAATCTAAATATATAACCTGTATTAAACAATATGTACATGCACACAACTAATCCAGAGTAATATAATCCATCATATAGTACACATACACAGGATCACAAAGCCATATCCATCCATGGCTTTAACATAATCTTATCCACTAAATCAAAAAACATATACGAGATGCTGCCTAGAACCTGTACAAAATCCAAAAAATATATAAGGAAGCAACTATGTAAACCTGCGAAAGCATATTTTCTATTTCATCACATGCATCGCATACATTTCATATACTAAATCCATATATACAGAATCCATATACAAAATCTTGCATTTACATTCAAACTGTTTTCTTTCAAGTCTCCAAAATACTTCGGGTCTCCAAAAGTTTTCTCGCTAAATTTTAGATTACCCTCTCTCATCTGGTTCCAGCTATATGGTCTCATCTGGAGGAAAAAACAGTAAACAGTGAGTTGAAACCCAATAAGATACCAAATCATACAGAATATAATGCTTCTATACAGATTATATATTCGATAAGATAAAATACTATGTTAATATCAGAAAAACAAAGCATTCATGTGAATGGATTTCAATAAATCATAATTCAAGATTTCTTGTAAAACATAACTATACTGGAACAGAAATCGCGATAATCAACTGGTCCTACTTCCGGCCAACGGAAGCGTTGATCGTCTAAAGAGCAAGTCGTCCATCCTGCTCTTGGGTTTCTCCTGGCTCACTTAGCCTTTTATACGGTTAATAGTTGGCGTTAACTGTCCAGACACAAAATGAGCCATTGTGAATCTGAGCATTTCCTCCTTTTTGGATCAACCCATTAATGACGTACCCATCAGATACTATAATTTTCTAAAAAATTAAATTTATCATATTTTTAATTTTGAATGGATTATTTAATTAATTTAAAATAATTAATTTTTAATTTTTAAAAAATAATTAAAATATATCTATTTATTAAAATAAAAAAAATAAGTGACCATCTATTAAAAAAAATTAGGCTTCTTAACTTCAAGAACTAGGGGCTACGTGTTGAGGTGATAACTTAATAATTTTTATTTTATATTTTTAATTTTTTATAAATATTAAAGTATCGAGGTAGTTATATAATGAAAAATTAATTAAAAATATATTATATTTAAAAATATAAAAAAGTTATTAAATAATTATATCTCTGTGAAATTGGACTGTGTGCCTCACGCGTATTGCAAGCGCGTGGTGCCAGAAATATGAAGGAAACCTCCCCAACTAGGCAAATAAAACCAAAGCCCTCCTACGACCACGCACTTTGACGAAGGGGAGCGCAGTAGCAACGATGAAGATAAACAAAGGCAAAGGCAAAGTTCACCCTTCTCCGTCGCCTTCTACCTCGGCTCCTTCTCTCTCCTCATGCTCAGACATCAGCAAATATCCGAATTCGGCACTGAAGCTGCTTCCAGCTGCCATTTTAGCCCTAATCACAGTCCTCTCTCTCGAGGACCGAGAAGTCTTAGAGTATATGATTACCAGGTCCATCAAATCGACGGAAAATCCCTCCTCGCTCCTCGAAGAAAACAAGAGGAGGAAGAACAAGCACAACCCGCCGCTCTTCGATTGCGGCTGCTTCGACTGTTACACCAGCTACTGGTTCAGGTGGGATTCCTCGCCGAACCGTGAGCTCATTCACCAAGCCATCGAAGCCTTTGAGGAGCACTTAGCCGCCGTCGAGCAGTCAAAGACGAACAATAACAGAGGTGAGAGAGACCGACTGGGCGGTCGTCGGCGTATCGAAATCAGCCAGGTCTCCGCCGACGTGGAGCGTCCGACGGAGAATTTAAATGCGGATGAGAAGTCTGGAGCTGAAGAGGATTCGGGGGAACAGCAGGGGCTGACAGAGACGGCGATGGACGAAGTGACTCCGCCGTATCAGGAAGATGAAGTGGAGGTGATTATACGGATGGCCGGGGGTGGAAGCAACCACAAGGGATTGGCGAGGAAGGTCCTCCCGGACGTGATAGGGCTATTGAATTCCCGTTTATGGAGTCTTTGGAGTCCGAATGTGTAAGGAAATAATTGCTGTTAATTTATTTTATTGCTTTTGGTGGTACCGTAAAAGGAAGACTGGCAGCGGAGTTCTTGGAGATTTTCCTGCCTCCGGGCTGGATTCAAATATGTTGTAGACCAGACCGTATGTGCTTAAACCTTATCCTTTTGGCTTCTTTCGCCGGCGAAAAATTCGCTCCTCCGGCCGGCGGGTTTTGTGGGTGGCCCGAAAGACTTCTTTTTTTGTGAGTAACCCAGCGGCAGGGTTTAGTTAAAGAGCCATGCAACTTGGAAACAACATTACAACATTTTAGATATTTTGTTTACGTGCATCCACACATTTTGTTATTTTCTAACTCACATTAGCTGTTAAGAATGAAATAGTATAGTAAAATAATAATTATTTTTAGATAATAGTTTAAGGTGAAAATATAATTGAGGGTTATTATTTTTTTTATTTTGTTAGTATTTTAAAATATATAAAATTAAATTAAAAATTATTTTTTTTTTAGTATTTAACATGCAGTAAAACTAACAAAAATAACCAAAAAATTTATTTAAATGATTTTTTTTACTATTATCCATGGAAAAGATATTTCAAAATATATAAAATTATTTTGTAGTATTTCCATAAACCCCTTTTAGCCAACCTTCACTGGGCTATTCCACATCGAATTCGAGTGGATTTTAAGGCTAACAGTATAAATTAATTAAGAAACATTAAATCAAAAGACAATATCTAAAACTATGAATTGATTTTGTAATATATGTTGGCACAAATAAATATAGTAGGCTATGTTTTATGTAGAATTTTTGGCCAAGTAGGTGAGGAGAAGCTGGTTATACTTTTGAAGTCAATGAATAACTTATCCAAGTGTAGGGAAAATAAGAATGTTTTTGTTAATGGTTAGCTAGGTGAGGGCCCAATTACCTTATGAGAAAAATTCTCAACCAAATTGACTTTGATCGGTCATCGTGGTCATTAGTTAGGTTGGTTAATTAGCCTTGTTTAATCGGCTAATTTGGTGGGAATTTTGGGCTCTCCAACCAACCTCCCCATAACTTGAGATCCATAGGTGGGAACTAACAAGCTCCCTCCCTTCATCCTATCCTCTATTTAATCCTTCGTAACAGTTCACTTTTCACCTTTTATTATTCCATCCAAGTTCAAGTAAGGAGAGACAGGACAGCAGATTGGAGAGAAGGTGATCTAAGAGAAAACAATTTAGGTGAAGAGCACTCGACCTTGAACTTGTGACCTTTTTCCTTTATTCCTTTATAATTTAAATTATATTATTTTTTTTAATTTCAACCATGAAGAATTATAGATTTATAATTTAATAACATTTACAGCCAATTAGATAAATTTTTATGCACATAACATTTAGAAAATATGCGAAGTTTGATTGATATTCAAAGCGACGTTCAAACATTGCTACTTTTGATAGTATCATTCGAGCTTCATTCAAATGCTGGCCATGATGTTGGCGTCGGGGATCGCTCACATTCATAAACCCAAAATTTAAGTATTACCAAAATCAAACTCAAATTGAATAAGTCCTAAATTCTAAAATTTGAATTCATTTGCATAAAATTAGATTCCAAATTAATATGCATAAATAAATATTAAATCAACCCACTTAACCTAACTAATATCAAAACGCAAACTTATAATAAATACCGTTAAATAATCTAAATATAAATAATAACTTAAACACAATATCTAATAGCCACACTCGAAAGAAGTATCGAATACCTTTTAACTGTTAAACTTAAACTATAAGTAAGAAAAAGAATTTGAAAGCCAAAATCAGAACAACCAATGATAAAATATCCCACATTGTACATATATTTAACAACTCTTAACCTATGGCCATAATAGAGATGGTGTCCAAAACCAAATTTATATCTCTTAATAAATAATCAAAATACAACTAAAACATTTTGAATTACCTCTTCTAAAATACATTTTGCATCATTCAAAGTCCCTACAATTACAATTGAACCTACTAATCTAAAAATGTTAGCAAAGATATGGTAATATTAAGTCTAACATTCAACAAAATATATATCAATTTTTATATTAGGATATAGTAACCAAACACGTGGGAGACAATAATCATAATTGAAATCTAAAATCCTAATAATATCAAAATTTTCATAAGACATTCAAAAATCGTAGACAAATTTCAAAATGTTGAATATGTCAAAATTATGTAAGCACTTAAAATTATAAGACATGTAAAAGTCAATCAAAATATATAAAGATCTTCCAAACATATAAAAATTAAGGATTAGTAATGACCTTACTAATAAGAATTAAATATCAAAATTTAGGTTACAATTATTTTTATATAATTAAATACCATATGCCACTATTTATAATCTATGAGTGAGCCAACTATATATTATTTCCTATAATCAGGTTAGACACTACTTTTTTTGCCCATAAATGTTAGATTTGACATTTAATTTACAAATAGTATATAAAGACACATTTAAATATATTTCATTAATTTTTTACAATAATTTTTATTTATTTAAAACTAAAACACTCTACATTGTAATATAAATATGCATATATTTTCTCAAAATGGAGAACAAATTAATTTCTTTGAAGTTAAAGTAGAGTTTGTATCAAATTTTCCTACAAATAAATGACATATATAAAATTTTCATACACATATGCATGACTTTATTGGTAAGAAAATTTAATTAAAACTTTACTTTAGCTTTAATGAAAATAATTTTGTTCCATCCCGAGTCCCTAGTTGTCATACAGATTAGAGAGCTTTCGGATTTCTCGTCGTCTAGAAGTGATCACGAGTAGGTCTGGTCTCCGTCGTTTTTAACCTGGAACCTACACAACATAACTAACAAATAATAGGTCCGAGGTCGGCGGGATTTCTCTCATCGAAAACACTCCGACGCTCAAATCGATATCCTTCCGCAATGAATGGAAAGGGGGGTTGCACACTTAGAGGTGCGCGAAATTATGTTGAGTGTGCAGTGAGAGTGTATGAATGTGGGGGCATGAAAGTGATGAGTGTTTGATGAGAGGCTTGGCTCCTTGTATGCACCGTGATAGGTGGTTGACTTTCGTAGCTTGTGAAAGGCTGTGGAGGATGAGAGCTGGTCGTGCGTCTGAGAGCAGAAGTGTATGTCTCAATGCCAGGCTCAAATTACAGATCTTTTTATCGATCTCTTCTCCTGTAGAATGAGAATATATATATAGGCTCCAGGAAGTGGAGCATTGGGCACGAGAATCCTTTCTGCAAGGATTCGCAGGGTTGACCTTTTCCTCATTGGCCCACCTTGCTGCCTCGCGCATGCCGCCTGCAGGCTCATTAATGAGCCGCAGGGAGCGCTGATTGGCTACGGGCGTTGGACTGCCACGTAGGCCACTTAGAGCTTTGGGTAAGACGGTCAGTTTGGGCTTCCACTTTCTAGATCAGGCCCCGCAAATTCTGGGCTTCACCAGTATCGGACCCAACACTAGCTCCCCATGCCTCAGCCGACTTGTAGTCGGGACCTGGAATGCCCACAAGGGTCCAGTTGCTCACCACGTGTCTTTCCTCGAGATGCGCTAGATTTTGTCCTTATCTAGAGTCGCGCCTTCCCTAGGTAATCATGTGGGCTTTTTAGGCGCCACAAAGACTCAATGTCCTGAATAGAAGGACTCGCACGCCAGAATCTGGTTCGGTTCTAAAAACCTTCCTGCTTAGTAATTGATAGCTGTCCAGGCGGGGCGCCTTGCTAGGAATAGACAGGGCACCAATTCCTCTATAAATAGAGGAGTTCTCCGATTAGTAGGATCCATGCCTTAGCTGATTCTCAGAGGAACAATGAGAAGGACTTGGCTTGTCCCGCCCTCGGCGGGGATTCGCGAAGGAATAGGATGGACTTGTTGGAGATCCGGAGCTTCCGGTAAAAATTGTCTTCATGCTCCGACCGTGGATGCTTCCTCGTGCTAACGAGGATGGCTCGGCCACTCTTCCGTCATCACACGCCTCTCCCATAGCCATTATAATCACCAATGCGTGGGAGGATCATGGCGGAGCTGTCACGGGGCGCTTTGTCCCCGGGATAGCGCATCGCAAGTGGCCTCGACCGCACCTTGTTCATCATATGTGCTATCCTGGAGAGGAGGTGGAAGGTGGAGTCTCTGTAGGGGGAGTCATAGCCGCGCCCCTACTGGGACTGCTGTTAATGGTACTGGTTCTGCCACTGCGGTTATCTCAGGATGAACCTTCAAGGTTTGGCTGGCCTCGACCGCACCTTGTTCATCATATGTGCTATCCTGGAGAGGAGGTGGAAGGTGGAGTCTCTGTAGGGGGAGTGCGTCATAGCCGCGCCCCTACTGGGACTGCTGTTAATGGTACTGGTTCTGCCACTGCGGTTATCTCAGGATGAACCTTCAAGGTTTGGCTAGCACCGGCGGCTCCTCTAGTGCCTAGGCGAATCAAAGTTCTGCCGGCGGCTAGTGTGATCTGATGTGGATCACTTTCTCTGGTGAGGCTCCAAGCATACGGAGCCGCCACTTCGGACTTTATGTTCCACGCTGTATCTTTCTATTTTCTGTACTTTCGCCGTCACAAGTTTTATACTTTGTAAAGAAAGCTTTGATTAATAAAAGTAGTAGCATTTGCCTTCATTCTCCTACATGCATCTTCTTTCATTTATTACCTTTCAAATTGCACTTCAGGGGCATTTTGCTCCTTTTGTTGCTATACGCGGCAATCCGTGTGCTTGAGCATTCCCGATTACCTACGGTCTATTCCGCCATCGTCGCCCCTCAAGTCATAGTGCAGATCGTCGAAGGGAGGACGTGGCGAGAGAAGATCACTGACGTTTGTTGCCTTGGGAGATGAAACGCCGCTAGCAAAGGTCACATTCGTCGAATTATCTAATGTATTAATTGCGTGGAAGATCGCGGGGCGTCGCATCACCATGAATTGCTTTGAAAAGGCGCGACGCTTTAGGGATCTGCCACATGGGAGGAGCCTGTTGGCTCTTTCTCAAGACGCTTCTTTCTTGAGGAGACGCCATTTTACTGGGAGATTTCTGGCTATTTAAGCGCCTGAAATCCCTCCAAAGACTTTGCGTTTCTTGGCGACTTCGAGAGCATGAAATAGGTGCTACCTTTGCTCTCTCTCGATGTTGATGGATAGATCATCATCCTCATTAGACTATGAGCCGTCCTTTGGTGAGTTCGCGGGGGACACACATGCCTCAAGGATCTGCAACGATATTGCACTCAGTGCTAGTGCCACAGGAGGTTGTGACTAAGAGGCCTCTGTCGTAGGGCCGATAAGATTTTTGAGGGCGCCACCAGGCTTTGAAATGGAGGGGGTGTCCACTTCCTTGAGGCACCACGGGCCTGGGAGGGTGGATCCCGCATTTCAACAAGTCATCCAAGCTGTTGAAAACTTTGAAGCCAGGGTGCAGGTTGCAGTCGGAAAGATTGAGCAAACGAGGGCTCGCGCAGCACACTTTGAGAGGGCGTGGGTGGAGTCGGAAGCAAGGGCATCTAGGCTTGCTAGCGTCAATATGTAGGCTCAAGACCGCATTTCAGCCATTCAAGAGGTGTTCGAGCGATTCAGGATCCACTCTGGAGAGAAACATACACAGTTGGAAGCCGGGTTGAGGTCAAGGCTCAGGCTTGAAGAGGTGGCTCCTGCACTGGAAAGGAGGTTCCAGGACGGTATCCGTCTCAACAGGAGGCTAGCCAGGCTGGAGGAGCAGAACTTCTGTATCGACGTCCTGGACTCTCGAAACTCAGGCGTCCGGACTCGGGCGCACCTAACAGTGTTCCCCACTTCAGATCCTTCACGGCCCATTGAGGGCAACTAGTTGTAATCTGTGGCCGTTGACCGCCTCCTATTGTAAAAAGAAGTTATTTGTATGTCACGTAATAAAACTTTTTACTTAACCATGCGGTTTATTCATTACTATCCATCGTATTTGCATGATTAACTTGTTCTTCTAGAAGCATGTCCTCGAAGCCTTGCCGCCACTAGTCTTGATGGTCAGAATCAGCATTTAATGCTAGCATGACAACCGAGACTTGGCAGGCGGCTGAAGTGATTGTGATTTGGCAAGAGTCATGATTGGCTGCCATTTAGAAGCCAAAGCATTTCTGTTAAACGGGCACGTGGCCTGGCCATCAAGTGAAACACTGATTGAGTTTCCCGCGCATTGGCACCCTGTTGCCTATTTAAGCGGCGCTCTTCACAAATTCCCTTCTTCATGCTTCCTTGCACTATGTACCCATAACGCTTCCTTGAGAGGAAAAAAAAATGGCGAAGAAGAATTCTCCTTCCTCCTACCGTGTCTCCCGAACAATTCGACATGGGGTTGGTAACATTGGGTTTATCCTGACCACCAGTGCCATTACTACTTTGATGGTGAATTACGGGGTTTCTAAGGACATGGCATACCATGCTCCTGACCTGCATGGTAGGGTCAACGCCCCACCATAGGGCTTCATTACAGTTTATGAGCACCATCTGAAAGGGGGGCTCCGCTATCCCATGCTGTGCAACCTATATACACTTGTCGAGGCATTAGGTGTTCCACTAGCGATGCTTCACCCTAATGTTGTCCGCTAGTTGCTCTTGTTGTGCATCTTCATCCGCCTTCATACCGGTGCATTCAATGCGAAGAAGGCCAAGGTGGTCTTTCGCTTTACTGAGTCGGAAGATTGGATCTCAATGTCTCCTAGACCTGGCTTCCGCTTTCGAGGGACCAATCTTGATTCAGTGAAGAACTGGAAGAACCATTTTTTCTTCTTTCAGGAGCCTTCTGATTTGGAGCTCTCTCGCAAGTGGGGTCCAATCCCACAGTTCTTTCGTGGAGATGTGTCTACAGAGGAGGTCAGCGAGGCATCGGAGTTGGTCACCACCATTAGATCTTATATGAAGACATTCTCCATCCAGGGCTACTATCTGACGTCCCACGGTTTCGCTGCTGCCAAGTGGGGTCCTAAGTTTGGCTGGGCTGCAGCTAGCCCCATGAAGAAAAAGTCTGGGGTCGTTGTACTTCTCGAGCCTTCAGGTGAAAAGGCTGAGGAAAATTACTCGTTGCTAGAGACGTTCTCAGATGAATAAGTTGAGACACCTCAGAAAAGATTAAGGGAAGCAGGAGGCATCTCCACCCGGAGGTCATAGAGGCTGGCTGTGGGACCAGCCGTGCGAGCCATGAGCCCCGTTCTAGGGCAGACGTCAGACATCAATCCACAGGAGGGTGCGGCCGAACATTTTCTGATTCCTACCGTGGCGTTGGCTGAGTACGGCGTCCCTATGGTGGAGCTACACTCCAGGGAAGGGTCCCCTACGGGTCCCTTCGTTGACCTGGAGCCGCCGGAGGAGGCTGCTGAGGGTGGGCAGATTATGGAGGTTGGTGCGTCAGCTCCTGAGGAGTTGGAGGAGGTTGGCACTTTGGAGCCTGTGCTAGTCTTGGAAGGGACCTCAAAGCTTGCTGGATCGCCTGCCAGGTCACTCTTGGAGTTGCGCGTCCGGGAGAGTACGACCATGGGGGTGGAGGCCGAAGCCAAACGGGATGCCAACCCGCATGGTGCCGATCTAATCCCAAAGACTATCACGGCTGGGATGACTCAGGAGCCGGAGCCCCAAAGCGTTCCCTCATCACCTGTGGCTCCAGACCTTCCCAACTTCGCGAAGGTCGCAGCTAAGTGCGCAGAGCCTCCAGGTTTGCTTGCGTCAGGAGACGAAGCCTGTCGTCCGGATGCGTCCTTTGTTAAGGTATGATCGTCCAGAATCGAGCATTCCTCTACTGACTGGAACTTTGTGGATCTTTGATCATCCATTTTCCCGTGTAGGTCTCCAGGGGAGTTGACTTTTTTGACATGATGGTTCCTTGACTGTGCAGACTCCATTGTGTCCGGGAAGAATCCGAGCAGGAGACAACCCAGCGCACGAAAGTTCAAGTTGCTACCATCCAGGAGGAAAACGAGCATCTGAGTGGAGAGATCAGGCAGCTGAAGGAAGAGAACAGGCATCTGAAGGAGGAGAGTGGGTAGCAGGCGCAGGAAACCGTGCGTCTAAGGCGGGAGGTTGAGCAGCTGAAGAGAATGGTCACTGTTCTGAAGGACGACAACTCCTGCCTCTCAAGAGACTAGAGGGGGCAGCTCACTTCGGGGGTGTAGCCCTCGTATTGGAGCGCAGGTACTGGGATGGCATTCGCCTGTGCCGCAAGATTGCCTCCCTCGTACTTCCAGATGTCTCGGAGGGCATCTTTCATCAAGGAAACGTTGGTGTTTGTGACAGCTCTCGCCTAACGAACTTTTTTGAGAAGGTGGGTCCACCAGACCCATAGGGATAGCTTTGCCTATATATAGCTTCTTTTCCTTTTTTTCGCTTAACAATGCCTTGTATATGCTTTATGAAATGAAGAGCTGCATTCTTGTTTGCATTTAGTACCTTCGAGTATATAATATAATTTTTAAAATCACAACTCGTGTTTTAACGGCTAAGCTTGAAAGATATTGTTGCTATGGCTCCAATCCGGTGCCTTCTTGTACTGTACTCGTCCTTTATCAGAGGATGTCGTTGCATCTCGTGCATTTAATAGGAAGCTCGGTCCAATAGTGTAGACGTCGTCGCAAGTCCCATGGAGCCACACCAAGGGCCAATTCAGGCCATAGCAGCCGGATTCCAAATCTAAGGCCTTTTTACACACGATACCTATATTAGGTGCTCAGCCCCGCTCGAGGTGTCGCCGCTCTCGTGTACACAGTCCTAGCCGACGACCATCGTAGGCTGAGAGTGCTCTCTTCTTTGAGAGAAGGTCACCGCACACCTGCAACTCTTGCCATCTAAGGTTTTAGTGGCCGTACGTTAGGAACTTTAAAAGCCCCCAAGCCTAATGCTTTGACCACATGGGTCGCCTAGTATGGAACCAGGGTTTATCGAACCGCTTAAAGCCTTTCGACGTGGAGTCGAGATCCGAGATGGCTGCTTTCGGGCCGCTTGGCATGAGGCCAAAGATTGAGAGGCTGCTTAGGGCCTTTCGATGTGTTGTCAAAATTCTGAGATGGCCGCTTTTGAACCGCTTGGCACGGAGCCAAGGATTGAGAGGCCGCTTAGGGCCTTTCGACGCGTGGTCAAAATTCTAAGATGGCCGCTTTCGGACAGCTTGGCACAGAGCCAAGGAATTGATTTACGAATGGATGAAAATCCTCCCGATTTAGGGGCAGTCTAGATCTTTTTACCGTTTGAAATGTCATGCATGCAAACACTCATATGAATGAACTCATAAGAATACAAAAATAATTAATTGTATTAAATGTAGACACAATAGATGTACAAGCATTCTTCATGGTGTGCGTGTATGTCTTACCTGGGTTTGGCGGTGTCTCGCTGATAATATTTCCTAAGGTTGGCGGCGTTCCAAGTCCATTGGACGAACTTTTCGTCCTGGGTGCATAGCTTGTACACTCCATTCCGGAGGATTGCTGAGACGATGAATGGGCTCTCCCAACTTGGGGAGAGTTTGTTCCTACTTGTGGTCTTTCCCGTAGCCTCTACACTCTGAAGAACTAGGTCTCCAACCTCAAGCGGGCGTGTCTTCACCCGTTTGTTGTAGTACCGTACGATACGCTACTGGTAGGCTGCAGTCTTCAAGTGAGCCGTGTCTCAAACTTCTGGGAGCAAATCAAAACATTCCCTGAGTCTCTGGGAGTTGGTGGCCGGATCGAAGCATTCAACCTGCAAGCAGGGAAGTCCCATTTCAACGGGGACAACCGCTTCAACTCCATAGCAGAGACTGAAGGGCATCTCTCTCGTTGGTTCTCGCGGGATTGTTCGATATGACCAGAGCACGAAAGACAACTCATCGACCGAGGAGCCCCTTGTGTATTCTAGCTTAGTCTTCAATCCGTGTAGCAGTGTGCGGTTGGTGATTTCGACTTGTCCGTTCGCCTAAGGGTACGCTATAAATGTATGAACCAGTCTGATGCGCATGCTTACACAGTACTTGAACCGTTTGCCAGTGAATTGGATTCTGTTGTCAGTCACTACGATCTCAGGAATCCCAAAACAACAAACGATATTTTGATAGAGGAACTCCGTTACGTTCTGCTCCGTGATTCATGCTAGAGGGACCAATTCTACCCACTTGGTGAAGTAGTTAATACCAACAATAAGGAACTTCCTTTATTAGGAAGCTAAGGGCAGAGGCTCAATGACATCAAGTCCCCACTGTGCAAACAGCCGTAGAGATTAAAGACCGTGTAGCCCTATATGAGGCTAATGAGTCATGGTCTTATAAACCTGACAGCTTTCGCACTTCTTCACGAATTCAAGAGCATCCCGCTTCATGTGGGCTAGAAAAGACCTTGCCGCATGACTTTGAATGCGATGTTTTTCTTCCGATGTGCGAGCCACATACACCGAGGTAGACTTCGTTCAGTGCATACTCATCTTCCTCTGGGTAAAGCATTTTAGGTAGGGAGTGGAATATCCTCGCCGGTATAACCTACCACCGAGGATTGCATACCAATCTGCTATCTTCTTGATCTGCTTGGCCTCGTATGCGTTCGTAGGAAGCGTGCCATCCGCTAGATACCTATAGTACGGGGTCATGCAATTGTCACCTTCGTTAACCTGCAGTACTTCCTGGTCTGGACCGTCCAAAATAGGTGCAGCCAGGATTTTTTGTAGGCTCTTGGCATACTGTTTCAGAGATCCTACAGTTGCATCTCTAGCTAACTGATTAGCTTTTCAATTTTCAGCTTTGGGTACTTGTTTGAGGTTGAAACGTTCGAACCCATGAATCTGGGTTTTTGCTTTCGCCAGGTACTTTGCCAGCTAAGGGTTTGATACCTCGAAGGCTTCTTGGATTTAATTGACCACGAGCTCCAAGTCACTGCAAGCGACCTGTGATTGGGCGGAGCACTCCTTTACTAGATGAAGTTCTGCAAGAAGGGCTTCGTATTCCGCCACGTTATTGGTGGCAGGAAAAGTCAGTGTAACAGAGTACTTGATCTCTATCCTGTCTGGAGTTCTAAGTACGACTCCAGCTTTACTACCCATTTGGGTGGATGATCCGTCTACATTCAAGATCCATGATGGAACGTCCAGTACGTCCAAGCTTTTCGGGCTGTCAGGTCATCCAAAGTTGGGGTCGCTGCCTTGACGATGAAGTCCGCTAGAGCCTGACCCTTAAGAGCCGGTCGTGGCTGAAACTCCACGTCGAATTCTCCCAACTTTATAGCCCACTTGACTAGCCCCCCAGAGGTCTCCGGCTTCTATAGAATCGACTTTAAGGGTTGATCCGTCAAAACGACGATCTGGTGTGCTTGAAAGTAGGGCCTTAACTTTCGCATCGAATAGATGAGGGTCAGCGCAATCCTCTCAGCATACGGGTAGCGAGTCTCCACATCCATCAATACCTTACTCACATAGTACACTGGTCGCTGTGCGCCCTCGTGCTCTCTGACGAGCACTGAGCTGAGCGCCGTGTTCGACATGGCCAGATGGAGGTACAAGTCCTTACCCGCAGATGGTGAGCTTAGGAGAGGTGGGCTAACACGCCTTTAACTCTTTGAATGCTTCCTCACACTCATCCGTCCACCAGAATACGGATGCTTTCGTTCCTCTAAGCGCATTGAAGAATGGCAAGTACTTCTCCGCAAACTTAGTTAGGAACCGCGATAGAGCTGCCAGCCATCCTGTGAGCTTCTGTACTTCACTCACAGTTCATGGAAGGTTCATGTCAAGGATGGCTCTAATTTTATCCGGGTTTACTTCTATGTCGCGCTGGGATATAATAAAGCCCAAGAACTTTTCGGAGGTCACACCGAACGCACATTTGGCCAGATTGAGCTTCATCCTGTGAGCTCGGAATACCTGAAAGGTCTCCTCTAGATCATGAACGTGCTCGCCGGCTAATCTGCTTTTCATGAGCATGTCGTCGACATATACCTCAATGTTCCTTCCGATCTAGGCCTCAAACATCTTGTTCACAAGGTGCTGATAGGTTGCCCCGGTATTTATAAAACCAAAGAGCATTACCTTATAGCAGTATGTTCTCTGGTCAATCATGAAAGAGGTATGTTCCTCATCATACGGGTCCATCCTGATTTGGTTGTAACCTGAGTAGGCGTCCATGAAACTCAGAAGCTCGTGCCTGGACGTGAAGTCCACCAATTGATCGATCTGAGGGAGTGAAAAGCTGTCTTTGGGACATGTTTTATTCATGTCTATGAAGTCTATGTACATCCGCCAGTTGTCGTTGCTTTTCTTCACAAGCATGACGTTGGATAGCTAGTCCAGATACTGAACATCTCTAATGAATCCAGTGTCCAACAGTCTCTTCACTTCCTCCCTTATAACTATTAGTTTCTCGACAAAGTGGTTTCTACGCTTTTGCCTGATCGAGCACCTCTCCTACACCATACAGGGTTGGAAACTTCATCTATGAAGAAGGGATCGAAGTGATAGTCCCGAAAGCTGTGAGGAATGGTCTGCCTAGGATGGCGTTATAGACGGACGGTAAATCAACAACAAAGAACGTTAGCTCTAACGTTACAATACATGGATAGGTTCCCATCATGATCTCCAACTAGACGACCCCTGTACAGGTACAGGTTCATTGTCTAGACCATATAGAAGGCGATCGACCGCTTTCATCTGGCTTCTTCTCAATCCAAACTTAAAGAAGGCAACAAGATATAGCAAATTCTGAGAAATTTCGTTATCAACAAAGTCTCATTTCAGTTAGTAATCAACTGTACCATCTAAAACAATGGTAAATACAAGGGGATCAGAATGGGGGAAAGTTACATGAACTATATCATCGCTAAAGCTAATGACATCACTCCTATCCTCGCTCTCTTGCTGTTCGAAGTCTGCTCGGGCTGTGCCTGCCTGCTGCTCTTGACCAGTGTGGTTGAAATCATGTTGATCACTCCAACGGCCGTTCAGTTCTTCGGAGGCTCGCTCGCCTTACCCTCCGAGGCTATGGGGGCCTGCCCCGAGCCCTTCATGAACAATTTGAGGTGTCTGCGACAAATCAGGTTTTCTATCTCCTGCTGCAAGGTCCAACAATTCTCCGTGGAATGTCCCAAGCAGCGGTGGCACTGGCAGTACTTCGTCTGGTCACCACCCGTCGGGCCATTCAGCACTTTCGGCCACTTAAAGAACTTTTCATCCTAAATCTGCATCAAGATGTTAGTGCAGGTATCGTTTAGGAGAAGTAGGGATGTTGACCCGTACTCCTTCCTAGATCACGACGAAGGTCGCGACTGCTTGCGGCATTCCTCGAAGCAATCACCGTTGCCATTCCTCTTCTTCCCGGCTGCTAGCTTAGGCCCTTCCGAAGGCCGGTCCACGCGTTCAGAACGCTTTACCTCGTTGGCCTCTTCCATCAAGATGTAGACTCGGGTGATAGTCTCTGCTTTCCGGAATGACTGAGAGCACTGATGCAATAAGTGCTTGAAGAAGTCCCCTGCCGCCAAGGTGGCAACAAAGGTATTGAGCTTCAGCTCATCAGAGAGTGGGGATCCAGTGCGCCTCGGTGATGAAGCGGTTGAGGAATCGCTTCAAGCTTTCGTCCGTCCTCTGGCGGAGGCGGACCAGGTGCCACGGCTGCTTTTCTTCTCTCTGACTGGAGTCGAACTGGCTCAAGAAGCAGTCCAAGAGTTTGTCGATGGAGCGGATGGATTTTGGCGAGAGGTTATGGAACCAAAGCAGTGTGTCCCCTTTGCACATCACGGCCTCGTTCGCTCCCTGAAAGGACAGGTGAGTGCGAAAATAGTTGAGATGATCCATCGGATCCTTACTCCCGTCGTACCCGTCCAGTGTTGGCATTTTAAACTTGCGAGGGAGCGGCTGAGTCCAGAGATCCATAGCGAAGGGCGTTCTTCGCAGGTCAGTGGAAGACCACATTGGCCTCTCCTTATGCAGGAAGTCCTAGAGCACCTTCACCTTTTCCTTCATTGGTGGGTCAAACTAGCTTCTCGCGTTAATGGTATCGCGGAGCTCCGTGTGACCCTGCTGGTGCTATCGGTTGCGGCGACTTTCTGCGTGGGGCAACCGCGTGCTTTATGAATTCGCGGCTGTCTACCTCCTCTCGCTACGGGAGTTATGAGGGTTACGCCGCTCTAGGCTCTCCTCCCGCTCGTCCCGGCTATGTTGGCTTTCAACTGCTGACTGGGCCCTACTGCCGAAGGCCACCTGGGCCTTGGCATCGTCAGGTCGATCCGACCTGCCCCTGGGGGCTTTGGTGCGACGTCTTCCCCGCCTGGAAGATGACACCTAATATGCTGGGAGAGCAGCCCCCATCCACTGCATGCCCGTCTTGGTGCAGAGAGCCTGGAGCATCAGCCTCATGTCACCCATTTCGGCGGCTAGCTAGTAAATGTCAAGTTGCGAATGAACGTCAGCACGGCTACCCACTGAAGAGTCGTTGCCGTGAGCGACTGCATCTCTTGCTGGGGTGCTGGCTTGCGCATGGGTGTTGACCATCTTGTCGTAAAGGAGTGAGTATTGAACACGCTAGACTTTTTATTGCGTTCCCACAGACGGCGCCAATGTTGCATCCCAGGTCCCTGATTGTTGTACAGGTTAAAGAGCCTTCAGATTCCTCATTGTCCGGAGGTGATCACGAGCGGGTTCGGTCTCCGTTGCTGTTAACTTGAAACTTACACAATAGAACTAACAAATAAGAGATCAAAGGTCAGCGGGATTTCTTCTACCGAAAACTCCAACGCTCAAGTCAGTATCCTTTCGCAATGAACGAAAAGGGGGACGCACCCTTAGAGATGCGCAGAATTATACTGAGTGTGCGATAGGAGTGTATAAATGTGGGGGTATGAGAGTTGATGAGCGTTTGGTGAGAAGCCTGGCTCCTTGTATGCACTGCGATAGATGGCTGACTTTCGTAGCCTGTGAAAAGCTATGGAGAATGCGAGCTAGTTGTGCATCTGAGAGCAGAAGCGTATGTCTCAATGCCAGACTCAAATTACAGATCTTTTTATCGATCCCTTCTCCTGTAGAAGGACAGAAAATATATAGGCCCCAGGAAGTGAAGTTTTGGGCGCGAGAATCCTTTCTGTAGGGATTTGCTTGCCGTTGACCTGCTGGTGGCGGTCGGCGATATTAGTTGTCGCCTTGTGGTGGCGAGGAGATCATTGTGCATCATTGGTCGTACCTGGTCTACCTTTCGCAAGAGGATTAGCTGGTCAGCTGCATGAAACGGTAAGAGCCGCAGCTAGCAGGGTTGACCTTTCCCTCATTGGCCCGCCTTGTTGCCTCATGCATGCCGCTTGTAGGCTCATTAATGAGCTGCAGGGAGCACTGATTGACTATATGCATTGGACTGCCACGTAGGCCGCTTAGAGCTTTGGGCTGGACGATCGATTTGGGACTTCCGCTTTCTGGATTGGCCCCGCAAGTTCTGGGCTTCACCGGTACTGAACCCAACAAATTTATTCTCTAATTTTAACTAAATAAAGACCATTATAAAAAATTGATAAAATATATTTGAATATATCCTAATATATTATTCAGAAATTGAATATTGAATATGTAACGCCGATTTCTCATTCATGCTTATGACGCCATAATTTTTGTGCATTGAGTTAATATAGAGATAGATTGTATAATAAAAAAATTAATTTAAGGGAATCAGGTCAAGCACCTAATAAACATCTATATCCTCTCTTATGTATTTTTGGCAAAATCATCATGCTTGAATGGCAATATGGAATGTTCATGTGTGATTCAAGTAGAATATGTGGCACCTGATGAGATATTGATTGCTAACTAAAGTAGAATACTGGCACTGAGGTGTGCTTGATGTGGTGCTTATACGCACCTATGAGTTTGGGTAACGCTTGATATATGCATAACCGATATTTGTGTGTCGATTTGAGTATTTATAGATTTTTTGCCTAATTTTCTGTCATTTTGTGCGAAAAAATAGAATAAAAAAAAAAGAATAGAGAAAGATGGCGAAGAAGAGAGAGAGAAGGAAAATGAATAAGATTCTAAAACTTTTTGATTTAAATTTACTAAACTTGAAATTAAATATAAATATTTTAAAACTCGTTCTTTGATCTAATTTTAAAATTCTTTGATTTTATATATGATTCTTGTTTTACTATACATACATGTCACTATTTATATTTATTTTTTAAATATTATTATTTACGTGTGTATTCTACCTAATGTTTTGAATTTTTTTTGTTTTAGCTAATATTAAAAGATTTCATTTTATTTACCACAAAACTAGTTAATATTTTCAATATTTACGCTCATTTATGAAAATATTGTGAAAAAAAATTTATTAAATATTATGCATTTAAACTTACATTCGATATTTTATATAAGTATTTTGTGAGAACTATGTTTTATAATTTGATATGAGTTTGTGTTTCTTTAAAGGGTAAAAAAATTTTATATATCTATTAGTCCTCTGTTTTTGTTAAAAACTATTATAATAAATTGATAATATATATTTAAACATATCATAATATATTAGACACATTTGAAAAATATACCTATTATTTATGGGTGTAAAAAAAGTTATATTTGATCCCATCTGATGAGTTCAGTAAACCTGACCCAAAAAGAAGATCCACAGATAAAATAAATACCCAATAAAATTCACCCCAAAGAGGATCCAGCGGCTCAATGATCCGGCCCAGAAAATGAGCCCATGTGACATGCATGCGTAACTTACCCGTTCGTCCTTATTCACAAATTGTTCAATATGTGGTTATTTAACCACCCCACTTCGCTATAAATGTCCCTTTTATTCTCACGGAAAAGGAAAAAAAGATGAAGAACGGAAAGGATCAGAGGAAAAAAGAAACGGTCAAAAAGCACAGTGAAAAAGGATGCTGGAGATGTGAAAAGGAAAAGAGATAGAGGCCAACCCACCATCCCAGGTAGCCATCCCTCCATCCTAAGAAGCTTTGTCCTAATTCAACGCAATACTCTTTAGAAAGCCTCTATCCTCCCTTTCTTCCAGAAGCCATCTCTTTTCTTCCTCTAGGAGACCAGCCAGAACACTCCTATGATCTTTATACAGTCGTACGATCTACAAAAGCTTATCTAAGATGCCCCTCTGTGAGCGCATTCCTAAGCAGCCCACCAGATGGGCACATTTGTAAGCCGCATCTCTGCAAGCGCATCTTTAAACTGTCCATCAATTGGGCGCACCCAAGTGCTCAATCCACCACACATACATCCTCCATACATCTTTCTGTACTCTTAAAAAGATATCTGATTTGAGCGTCGAAGGATTTACGGTGAGAGCAACTCCTGCCGTCCTCTGACCTCTTATTTTTGAATGTATTGCGCAGGGTTCAGGTTCAAGACTACGTATACTAGATCTGTATCAGATCGACTAGCATGAAAATCCGATCCGTAGGACAATCCAAATTCTTGAAACGCAACACCACCTATAGGGAGAAATATGTAAATTGCCTGTCTACGAATCTTTAATAATAGTATATTAGTCCAAAATTACCGAAAATATAGTAACTCATTCTTCAAAACTTGACGTTTTATTTAGTTGGTATGCGGATCGCTAGTCTTTGGTTCTCGAGATTTAACCTAAATTGTATTTTATGTTTTGAGACATATTAGCCTTATGAATTTGCTAAGTTTTGTCACAATTCTCACATTTGTATGATTTTGAACTTTTGATAATTTCATGTAGTTTGTATAATTTAATATTCGTATATGTAATAAATTGTTTGTATGAAACTATAATTTCGGATGTGTTTGATAGAGCGATTATTATGTCGGATTTTGCATAGGATTTATGGTTTTTTCATTCATCCTTCTATTTTCAAATATTTCTACACAAAACCATGAAAAAAAAAAAAAAAAACTAGTTTGTCGTTTCACTAAAAACAAGTCATTGACAGAATAACTGATTTCGGTAAGAAAACTTCTCATGTTAAATCAAGCTTCAGAACAAATCCCCAAATTTCTAATTTCCTCTGTAATGTTGAACTAGTTTAAAATCTACTCCAATGTCCTCCATGTGCAATCTGTACTGTTGAATTAGTTTCAAATCTACTCTAATGCCCTCCAGGTGCAACAGAAGCCCGGCAAAAGCATTAAACCCTATGAAAAAAGCCTTAACTAGAACTGACATAAAAAACATATGCAAGTGCAAGAAGCTACATCATTCAGAGGGCAATAGAACAAACAAACATACCCAAGTATAAGTAGTACAGAAATGTGCGCATAAACATTGCTACAACCAGATGAAAACACACAAAAAGCATCTAGCTGTCTGTAGCACTGTCAGATAAATGGCGGAATGCATATATAGTTGTCTGGATACATATAAGCATACATGCAAGGAGACGAAGACTGAGAAAATTGAGAAAGAGACGAAAACTGAGAAGTCGGGAAGAAGATAGATGGCGACGCGGTACACTTACCCAGTTGGCCGGAGACGGGGTCGTCGGAAGGCCTGCAGCGATGGCGATTTGTTTTTTCGTGGAGTGTGTGAAGAACATGGTAAAGGGGACAGAGTGTGTTGTGGTTAATGTGGTGTCATCATGAGATTAGGGAGAGGGTGTGCAGAGGGTTTGGGTAAGGGGCAAATGAAAATTTTAGTACGGAATATGTGGTTTTTATTTCTTATTTTGAATAAATTATTTTTATTATTAAAATAATTAAATAATAAAATAATAATTTTATTTATAATAAGGTAAAAATAAAATTTTTAGTTTAGTCTATTAAACATATTGTTAGGAAAGGACAATATCATATTAATGCGTTTTTAAATCTGAATTATCGAACGAATTAAGAAGTCATTTGATCTTGTCCAATAGGTTGAATTAAAGCAAGTCTGATATTTGTTACTTCAAATTATGATCATACACACCACAACTAATAAACAAGAAATTCGAGAACGGTGAGGCTTGCTCCCCGATCTATCCTTCGACGTTCAAATCAGAAATCTTTTTCAATTCGGTAAAAAGATAAGAGGAATATAAAGTAATGCATCAATGCATGTACAAGGGATTTGAGTGTTGACTGAAGGACTTCGTTCCGGTAGTGCACTCAGTAGGTGAGCGGCTTAAGAAATGAAGTGCACTCAGTAGATGAGTGGTCTAGGGAATAAAGTGCACTCGATTGGGAGTAACTTAAGGATGAAGTGCGCTTGATTGGGGAGCTGCTTAGAGAGGTGGAAGGCTGTACTCCGATGAATGTGCCCGGTTAGAGAGCGATTTTAGGATAGATGATTGAATCCCGGTGAGTGTACTCGGCTAAGAGTAGCTTTGAGATATAGGACTAAATTACGGAAAATACATTCAACTAGGGAGCGGCTTTGAGATGAATGACCGAACTCCAATGAGTGCACTCAGATAGGGAATAGTTTTGAGATAGAGGATTGAGCTCCAAAGGATGCGCTCAACTAGGGAACGGCTTTGAGATAGAAGATTATGTTTCGATGAGTGTGCTCGGCTAGAGAATGCCTTAGAGAGAGAAGTGCGCTCAACTGGGGAACAACTTTGATATCGAAAATAGAGCTCTGGTAAGTGTGACTGGTCAGGGAGCGGCTTTGAGGTGGAGAATAGAGTTCTGACAAGTGCGCTCGATTAGAGAACGACTTTAAGATGGATGATTAAATTTTGGGGAGTGCGCTTGACTAAGAAGCGACTTTGAGATGGAGGAGTGAGCCCTAATGACTGCGCTCAGCTAGAGGGCGACTTTGAGATAAAGAACTAAGTCTCGGTAAGTGTGCTCGGTTAATGGGTGCTTTGAGATGGAGGACTAAACTCTGATAAATGTACTCGGCTAGGAGCGGCTTTAAGATGAAGGACTAAGTTCCGGTGAATGCGCTCGATTTGGGAGCGACTTAGAAGAAAAAAATGTGATAGTTTGAGTACGTCAGAGAGAGAGATCCATCGTATGATCATCTGACTTTCCGGTGTCGAGACCGATCACTCGAATGGCGTGCAGGTTTTCGAAACTTCAAAGAGTCTTCAAGAGGAGGATCTCCAGGGATCAATCCTGAGAGAGATATGGTTTCTCTTCGTCTTAGTCTCTAGAATTCTTCCCCTTCCTCCATAAGTCTTTTCTCTCCCTTCTTCATGAGCCTATCTTCATAGAGGATGTGTCATGGTTTTTAGAGAGGGCGCTGGCTAGTCTTCCTTGGGCTTTCTAACCCTACGCTTGTGAGTGACCGATAGCATATGCCTATCTCCAATGCTCTGAGCTGCCAAGATTCTTATCATGACAGGCTGAGCGTTGTCGCCTACAGGTTGTTCCTCTGCAGGCTTAGGGGACCATCTGATGGTTGCGATCGTTGAGATTTTGTTGGCTAAGCTGAAGCTGACTATGCCGTGCTAGTGGGATAGGCTTTAGTGGCCTGCGTGGCATTACTTCGCCTTGGCCAGCACTGATTTGGGCCTTCCGCAGTCGGCTTTGGGCATTGGGTTTCGTAGAGTTTTCATTGAGCTGCCACTTCTCGGGTGCTTTTCTTCCACCGGCTAGACTATGTACTGGCCCGTTAGGTATTTGACCCATCAAATACAATCACAGTAATATGTTTTTCTTTTAGGGATTATCAATCCCATTTGTTAAAAGAATATGAATCTATTTTCAAACTAGTGCATCTTTATTTTTATATTTAAACTATTATTACATGATTTTATTTTCAATATTTAATGTAATTTTTTATATCCCTTTCCCAAAAATGAAACAACAAAATACTCTAGTTTTTCCCCCAAAAGAGTATAATATTCAATAAAAAATATCAAATAAGAAATTTTAATAAGTATTCAAATATCAAAATGACCCTGTAAAATTGAAAATCCTATATTTGTCTATTATACTCTCTAATGTTAATTTTATTTTTTCACAAAATCATTGCATTGAAAGGACATTACCTTACAATAAGAGGATATACATAATATATAATAGATATGTTTTAAATCATAAAATTGTTGGGTACGATCCACGACAAGTTGACCCAACCTAAAGTTAAATTAGAGCCCAAATATCAATGGCCCAGATGTGGGAGCAATAAACCAATTAGGTCTACTAAATAACAATTCTACAAGGTATTAAACGGGAATTCAATCCTGACGAACGGTTACTATCAATCAAGAGATAATAATGTACCAATAAATGACTTAATCCAGAAAAGTCAAAATAATTTTATAGTTAATTCAAAGGGCGATTATATTCCAAAAGTAACGCCTTCCACCCACTGTCGTGAAAAATCTTCCATTACAATAAATAGGATCGGGAGGCAGACTAATCGGTTAGAAATCTGACTATAAAATTCATCTCCTCCAAAATCATGGGGAGGGAGAACATAGAAAAAAGGTACTCAAGCGAAGAGTATATTCAAACGGAGCCGCGTCCTCCCAATTCACATTCATTCACATCCTCTTTCAATTTAAGATTTACTTCCTTTTCACATATTTTTTATTTTCTTAAGAAAAATCACTAACTTGAGTGTTGAAAAATATCTCAAAAAGTGAGTTTCGTATATTTTTTACTTCTCGTTTGATTTGTTGTGATGCACAGGACAATAATTTATAATCACGAAGACTAGACCTACTGTCATTCGAATCAATTAAGTGATCAACCCGACTCCCTAATTTGTGTGACAATTTGGATCTTTGGGATGCATCATTGACGCTATTTATCAAAAACGTGATCAAGCCATCTGCTCTTACTAGTAATCAAAATTACTAAACGAGGAGAATCAAACTTCACTCGACAAAGTAGAGCAATCATGGTGAACACTAGGGGCCAGACAAGCTTTCTACCAAGGGACATCGCTTTTCACAACAACGACTCGATAGAGAGTAACCAAGAAAATGTTCATCAACTAACGAACATAAATATGAAATTCTTGGCGACTCAGGTCGATACCATGTCGAAGATACTCAATTTCTCCTGGGACAGGCTTGAGGGACATGCACTGAGAGCTCCAACCTCTAATTCTCAATCCTTCACCTCTAAAAGGAGGAACCGAGGGAAGAAGCATGCCTCCAAAGGGATACTATGACAACTTGGAGATTCAAAGGCACAAGAAACCTCACTCTAAAAAATTTCATCTCGGATCAAAGGCTGCCTTAACCTCGAGACCAAGGAGGAGAGTTCAGAGTGACAAAATCCACACTGCTCAAGAGACATGGGGAGGCCATCGGCTCGAGATGAGGCATCATGCAACAGCCTACCAAAGAACGTTCCAAACCGGCATGTTTCCCGTGTGTTAGCTAACTACTCGAAATTAAAGACATTCCTTAATGCAAAAAGAATTTCATCTACTTTCGAGGTAGAGGAGAGAATCCAAAGGATTGAGTAACAATTATTTCGTGGAAGCACGGCCAATTATTCTGCCGAATTTGGTAGGTCTCCATTTAATAGGGAGATTAGGATGCATCGACTCCCTCTCAAGTTCAAGATGCCGATCTTGAAACCCTACAATGAAAACTCTGATCAAATAGACCACTCAAATCATTTTCGAATCTTGTTGGGATTCTAAAGCCTTGAAGACCCTACCTTGTGCATTTGCTTCCTATTGACTCTCAAAGGAGACGCTCAAATTTTGATTTTATCGGTTAGCACCAAATTCAATTCAGTTCTTCCAGGAGTTGGTTGACATATTCTTATCACAATTTGCCTCCAACAGAAGAGAGAAAAAATAGTCATAGCACCATATTAGAATACAAAATGGTCCAAATAAAAGTTTGAAGCGCTTTTTAGCTCGACTCGATGCCAAGGCCTAAGGTATATCTAAACTCACAAACCTCAAGGGCACAACGTGAATTGTCAAGAGGGGTATTATGCATGTTCCATGTAAAGAGCTCATGTGCATCAAGATTGTTATAACATCGCGACTTATGTAGCTTTAGGGTCAATAGCTCTAGCAGTAGTAACTCGGAGAGTGATTTTAACACAAAGAGACCACACAAAAGAGAGAATAGAGAAAAAAGAGAAAAGAAAGAGATTCATATCGCTAAAATCTAACTCAAATTGCATTATCTACCAAGGTTAAATGCATTGTTCTAGTATATATATATATATGATGTGTTACCATTTAGTTACTCTTATTTTCATTATATTTTCTTATGTGAAATGTTAGTTTTGTTAGTGATTAAGTTTAATCATTCTTCACTCAAATTGTAGTAAATGACTTTCAAATAATATTATTTTATAACTGACACTATTTTTATAGTTGGTTTATTTAAAACTTAACTTATAATTTTTTTTTTAATTTAAAAAAATTTTTAATAGTAATAATTATTATATAATATTATGTTCCTTATACTTAAATGTTTAGTGATTGATGTGCGAAGGACGATTTGAGTTTATTTTGCTACACCAATTATGCATATTTTGGCTAAATCACAACATATGCAACTCAATTTCATAGCAATAGCTTGAAATATATAAGCCAATGCTAATAAAGTGGATGAATCAAAAGTAAAGTTTGTAATCAGTAACTTCCTTTACAAAATATTAGTTGAGTTCTTATTATTGCATATACCATATGGACAATTGTGGTGCTGCTTCTCTTACCATTTATTCCCATGAACATTAGTATTGTTTTATTTTATCTAAATCTATATCACTACTTCATTTAGGTCAAGTTTGTACGAAAATATAAGGAACGAGAATGGGATGATAATTTATGTACTTAATATGCCCTAGGTGAAAATTGCAACACTAAATGATACAAATAAAAAAATTGAAACCTCCGACAAATCTTTATTTTCTTACCTAATGGGGTGATGAAAGCATGAAGGAATTTGACTCAAAATAGTGAAGAATGAGGTCATGATTGAGCCCGTAATAATATCTCAATAATACATGGATAAGGGTGCGTAGATCCATCATTTCAAGAGCTTACAACACAAAACATTAATGCACCAAACCACTTCTTTTACGTCATAATTTAGAAAAATAAAAGGCTTTTGGTATGATTAATCTTAATGATATTTTAGTATTCTCACTTAGAATGAAATCATGACAGGATGGGCATGTTTTTTTCTCTTTGTGCTCACATTTTATCAGTGACATAGCTTATGTAAAAATTTCTTCTTATGCAGAAGTTGCTAAAGCATGTGGATTGTGACCTCAAGCAGTTGTGCCATCCTACCAAGGGATTCCAAACAGGTCGTTATCCTTACAATTCTTTCACTAAGAACTTGTTCGAAGGTGATACTGATGGTGGGTAATAGCTCCACCAGGAATTAGTTCGGAATGATGCAACTAATATTGGAGGTGTATGTATGTATGTATGTCTTTATTTCAATGTGTCACTAACTTCTTTCAAGTGTGCTATCCTACTGTGTGTCCTCTGGGTTTTATTGCTGATTATGACTTGAAGCTCAGTTTGGTTGAACAACTAAAGTGTGATTTTGCCGGCTGGCTTCCTAATAGCTTAAAACTTGTTTGATTTATGATAAAAATGTTATCTATGTTATAATAGTAACTAACACTTTTAACAGCCCATATTCCAAGCTTTTCCTCGTTGTTGTTGGAATAGGGGTGAGTGTAATGCACAAATACCCTCTCATCCCCCGGCATTTTTTTTTTTTTGAGGTTTTTTTTTGCTTTTTTAAAAAAAAAAATTACCTTCTTCCTTCTTTTTTATCATTTTGAACTGATTATTGGGTATTTTCATAAAAATATTGCTTTTATTTTTTGGGGAAAAAAGAAAATTATACCCATTTTGAATTTTTTTCTTTCTGTAATTCATGTAATCTAGTAGTATCATTTATATTTATACGCACTACTTTTCTTGTAGTATAGGAAAAACGTGTTCTGGTGTTTTTTTTATCTTTTTTACTTAACCTTTGTGAAAAAGAAAGAGAAATACATAAATATATCGAAATAAAAAAAATATTTTTATTGGTTATTTAACAATTCAACAATTTTTTTTATTTAATATCACTAATAACAGCAAACAATAATAATAATAGTACAATAACAATAATAACTCAATAGTCTAACCAAATATGACATTTAACCTCTTCTCACTAAGATATCTTGGTAGGTTGATGTGTTCATCCGTTAACACAGCTGACCATTCTAGTCCCTCCATGGTAAGTTTCTTGGCCAAAAAGAATTATGCAAATAGCCTCAATTGTTAAAGTAAATCCCAACTCTTCACAATAGTCACTGGACGAAGATTTGGCCAGTAAGTCTATTTGAGTAGGATTAAATATGTCAATTTATGTCGCCCACATGCGTTTCATCAAGTTCATAAGGGTTGATTATTATTGTTAATAATACCAACAGAAGACAAGCAGTATACAGCATGGAAAGGGCCACACATATTTAATTCCTTTTGATAAGGAATGGTCCAGTCCCGTGTAATTAATACATGTAAAATAACCGTTGTCACATGTTCATTAAAGAGTCACTTGATAATCGAGGAAAACTAAAGAATTTAAAGAAAACTTGTACTTTTTTCTTTGTATTTTTTTTTTTTTCCTGTTTGATTTTATGAGCAATGATCAAGACAGAGTAGTGAAATGGAGAGAGAAGAAATGGAGGATGAACTACGTCTGAATGTGTGTGAAAAAATTAATACCGAGCAGCCATTCTTTTTTATAAAAATGGAGTTCAAAACACGAGCTCCTCCACATTGTCCATTTAGCCAAGCTATTGAAATAACTTTTCTACTTCAAAGTTTGGCCAAACATAATTTTTAAAAAAAGTTAAGAGATCTTTTGGATAAACCACTAATTGCCCAGAAGAACTTTTCTTAGAAATTATATTTTTTTATTATAACTTTTCCAAATAAGCTAGATTGATTCTTCTTCAAGGGATGGTAAATTTTTGGGGTTTTTTATTTTTATCTATGAAGTGAGCAAGAAACATATCTAGATAATAGCTTTTGCAAATAACTAGATTGATATTTCATCATTCGATGATGCATTTTCTCAGGCTTTTTTTTTTTTTTTAATACAGAGGGAGTAATTGATTTTGCAATGGACATTGTCCAATACATTAAGCACCTAATTTTGGAGGCAACATCTAAAGTTTTGATGACATGCTATGCGTTTTTCAGCTAACAAAAAGGAGCATATGTATCATCAAATGCATCCAAAAGCCAGTAACCAAAACAGAAAAAAAAAAAATAGCAACCCCTAAGGTCAGCAGAGAGCTACAGAACAGCACATTCAAAATATCAAGATCATACCAAAATTGTCTACTTCAAAGTGAGGCACATATTTTGACATCTCACCTAAAAGGTTATGCAGAACCAAGAAGAAGACAAAGGGAAGCATACCAGATGGCCAGACTTCTGGTTGTTTCTTTTTGATCACTTGACATGAGGCACTGTATCGACAACCCAAAAAAGAAAAGAAAAGAAGTCGATTTCAGATTTGAAAGGATATTAATATTAGCAGCCTAATGGAAGCATTTAGGCATGCTGGATAGGTTCCAATTAGCATCATTTTGGTTAGGGTCACAGCTGAGTCAGTTTAAGTCATCCACTAAGTTATTTCAAGTCAGTTGCTTCAGATTTTTTTCATTTTGGGAACCAAGTCATCCCCCATTGCTTGAATTCCAGTTCGGTTTACCTCAAGTTAGCATCATGTAAGGTTTGGTGATAAACTCTATGGTCAGTGTGCTTGCTTAGCACACATTTCTCCACTGCCAAGCAATCCAACAGCATAAATGGTAGTCACTCATCACATAGGTGTATATATATATATATAGGCTCATGTGAGGGTTAAAAGACTGCTCTGTGTCCTTATTATTCTAACTCTGACCAGACATGTTGCCCGTCAAATACATTATTATACAAGTGAAGGAATCGAAATCCTGGCTGATACTAACCCCAAAAAGCATCTCAATCGATGAAACTCCTAGCACTCTAATCAATGCAAATTTATATAACATTAGAGAATTATATATTATTTGATTCATAAAAATAGGAAATAACTATTAGGTTTTGGGTCACTTCGTTGCTGGTACCACAACAAAATGACAAATCATCTAGAGAAAGTGCAATGTTCACGCGTAGAACGCTTGGGCGGAAAAATCTAGCAAGGTCCGCAAGATATTCGGGCGAGAATCGGCTGAAGGTCAATAGAGGGTCATCCAAGTGACAAACGACGTTGAAGGGTCACATGATATTAGTGTGAGAATTAGCCAAGGCTCAGTCGGGCTTAACCGAGTTGCGCAAAATCGACGCCTGAATTTGCTTAAAGGAGCAGCGCCTGATGCATGCCTGAGGAGCACACGTGTGTTGTCTGTCCAGAAAGGTCATACCCGATGTGCATCTAGGAGGACACTCGTGTGCCGTTTATTCAGTGAGTCTACGCTTGATGCGCACTCGTGCATCGACACTTCTATAAAGTCGCACGTGATGCGATCGCAAGGCATTCGAAAGTATTTTGCAATACAATGAGCATTACACGAAAAGAAAGAAAAGAGAAAGAGAAGATGAAGAAATTCGGCATTCAGTTGAGATCCAATTCAAGTGCCATTTTTCGTTAAGGTCTAATAAGTTACTCTAGCGTTATTTTCTATGACGTATTACCATTTGATTGATTGCTTTTCTCTGTGTATTCTTCTCTTGTAAGTTGATAGATATATTGGAGTTGTATTAAACCGGTCCTTTATTCGGATTGTAATGAAGGAATTTTTAAGAGAGTTATTTTTGTAACCGGTTACTTTTATAATTGATTTATTCTGAATTTGTCATATAATTTTTTTCTTAGTTTAGAAAAATTTTCCATATTAAAAATCATTATACAATATCATGCTCCTTGTGTTTAAGTGTTTGATAGTTGATATTTGATGGAAGAATTCAAGTTTGTTTCGTTGTGCCGGTTGTACGTGTTTGGCCAAATCCCAACAATAACATGCATTAATTGGTGTCATCATGCAGTTTGAAATCATCAATCTAATGGCACAAATACCAGGTTGGACAATCACGGTAGAGATAGGACCAGACATGAGCAAGAGGACGAAAAAAATCAAATAGGAACGCATGGTACTGGTATGCCCAAGTTAACATGGTTTAACAATCGAGTGTCAAAGCTAGAGTAAACCATAAAAGCCTGGATGGATAAACAGCATTGGTCATTCCTCAGTATGATTAGAGCACTGGATACACGTTGCCCCCATATCCATGATTTTGAAACCATATGGTAAGAGGATCACTAATTGGAATCCCTTAAAGGAAAAGTAACCCGAGATTGTCAATGAACAAAGTGAGCAGGGTGTTGGAGCAACCTTCACATATAGCTGAGTAAATCATTATGCACTGTGTCTGGTACCCATTGTTTACAGCTAGGACTACTAGGGCTTCTAATCCCATTTCCATCAATCGCAAGGGGATTTTCCCACTAGTATAATGAAGGCATAGCTAATTTGTAACCATTCCAATCTAGGCACTTTCATCTCCCCATGTCAGTGCTTGCCAAGCATATATTGTGTTTTCAAAAGTTGGTGTCATTTCTGACCTCTACACATTTCACTGCTCTTGGGAACTTTCCTTTTCCCCCTAATATGCTCCAGCTTTTTAGTTTTCACTACCCTTCCTGGATTGAGTCTTAGGATGTGATGGTGGACGTGAAAAGCCAACAAATATTTATCACAGTTGTGATCATTTGACCAAGGTTTAACCAACTCCTCTAGTAATGATTTATTTTGTGTATTTTTTTTTCCCTCATGAATTGCAAGATGAAAATATGCTCTTTCTTTTTTTTTTATATATTCTGTAAGGGCCAAAAATGGCTTGCAGCGATATGCCCCCATTGGTAGGTCTAATGAGTACGATTGTGTTGGTATAATTGAATACTAAGGCATTGACAACCCCACATACTTCAGTGAGATCAACAATTCATTCATCTCATTTTCACTCGGGATAGTGCCCCTCCTCCCCAGAAAATAGTAATGGAGAAAACTACAGGATCTTTTGCCTTTTAGTCTCTTGTTGTCTTCACAAAAAATTAAATGACAATTTTAAGCCATCAATCAGTTCGTGGACAACTGGCAGAAAGGATAATGAATGGCCAACACATCACATGAAAAAATATTAACTAGTGCCATGGTTTGAATTTAACCTTCTAACTTGCCAAGTGCTGTGGAAGGTAATCTACAAAGTAGGTAAATTTTGGTATTTCTTTTAACATTTAACTTTGTTTGGCTTGGATTTTGGTGTTTACTGCCAGGCAAATCCTCACCAGTTAAAATTCAGAATTCACAACAGATGCATGAGACAATTAAACATGTAATATATCTAGCCACTATGGTACGCCATCTTCATTCCCACATTCTTTGATGTCCTAATAAAAGGTCTACCAAAAGCTTCTTTCATCCAAATATTTAAATCTTCATCCTTCAGATATTATTTATGGTGCATTCCTCTTTGTTCCCTTGTTAGATATTTTACTGGTTACTTTAGCAGTATATCATGAAATACCAAGTCCATTGAGCTGTAAAATTAGCTATACAGAGGTAAAGTCATCCAAATTAGAAAAACTTGAAAACTATCAAACACCTCATGAAATACGACTTTTTAGGAAATATATTTTTATCCCCTTGTTTGTACAAAATATTTCTCTACTGTTGTCTTTCCATAAATTATTAAAAACACTTGTAAAGGTTCCTGTTATCAGCACTTGTCCTTAAGCTTTAAAGTAATTAATTGCAGGAGTAAGTATGGAATGGTAAGGTCATCCAACTCTTTCACAGCTTAGTAAAAGAACACTACGCATTTTATGTCTGGATGGCTTAATAGGGAAAAATCTAACAAGGCTACAGCAGCAACCTTGCGCTAACATGAGAAATTGTGAACAAAGCTAAAATACACATTTCAATGCGCAAATATATACGTAAGGAAAAGCATGAAATTTGTAACAAAATGAAAATTGAAGTTAATGCATACCTCCAATGACATGTGAGACCAGCTGGATCATGCCCAAGCACTGCATATTTTGTTTCAGTATCGACTGAATGTCCAAAATCAACATTCTAGCTCATCAGTTGATCAACTAAGCCGAAACAAAAAAGACATATCATTCACTACCATATAAACTCGACAGCCCTGTTGAATTAGCCTTTTGTTAAGTGATCAAATGCGTAAAATGAACATAATGGACCTGCCAACAATTGGAAGATCATTTTTTCCAGGAAATTGGTCATTAAATTCCTTCTGTTGAGCGTGAATTGATCACTAGTTGATTAATGTTTGATGAGATATTCTACACAAATTGCATTTTTACAGCCATCAACTGGAGCATAGAATCCAAGTTAAAATGCCTAGTTAGGAACTACATCTACTGTTAGTATAATGATGCAACCCACAACTCTCTATTTGAGAGGACGTCTGGATATATGTCAACATCAAAGGAAATTCTCAGTATTTTATACTTACTTTGGCTCATGTTGATTAGTGGATGATTTGTGCCTATGCATGACCATTAAACCTGCGATCAACCTTGAAACTGAACTTCGGTGAACTCAGAGACGTCCAACAACTTGAGGGTCCCAATATCCACTCCTTAATTGGCACATGAATTATCATGACAAAGGCTACCCACCCAAAATCTTGTATCCTTCTCAGTGTCCTCCTTTCTTTGTCTCTGACAGTGATCATTCTAATAAGCACTTGATATTCACGTAGCAGCAATGTATTTAGGACACATTTCTTTTCCTAATTTCCCTCTGCAAACAAATTGAACAGCAATCAAGATCTCCAAGAGCAGAAGATGAAGGTAAGCCCATTGATTCTCCACTATACTGTAAAACCAAAGAAAGATTATCATGACACCCCAATAAGTTCTTTCCCAACTTTGCTGCAGTTGCTGACTTGGATGCACCGTAAGCTTTGGCAAAGTAACAGCGATATACTCAAGGAATATCCTCTCGGTAAGTCTTGTTTCCTGTTTGAGATAATCTTCAAACATATTCCTCCAAATATGGATCGCTTGAAAGACTGACTGGGAGATGAGTAGTTAATTGCATAAGCAGAAATGCAGAACTAATTTCACCTATTAGTACTTAACATTGATAAACAATTGTTTACAATTGTGGTGGTGAATTTTCCATAAATGAAGTGTACATCCACAACAAAAATTATTATCACAGCAATCATGATATTACTACTGGACAGTGTAAAATCAATCTACATACACAGACATAGAGAAACCCTCCTGCTATAATGTGGATCGACTGAAACTTTATAATGGAAGTGCCAATCACAGAAAGAAGCTTAGTATAAGGCCTCTACCTTTGAAGAAACTACCCATACAATACCCAAAATAAACCAGTCAATTTCAAGAATCAAACAGACATAAAAAATGTGGTGTCTCCTAGAAGTTGGAAGGCTTGTGAGGATACAGGATCGCCATAAGTTTCTAACAACAAAATGTGTCCGGCAGCAATAACCATTGTAGTAACTATCTACAGAGACGTTAGTAATTGTTAGGATGGCAGATCCTCCCCACATTGTGTCAGGAAATCCTTGAACTGTCTTTCAGGGCGTCCATTGCTTGACAACCACCAACACTGCCAAAAACTGAACAACAGCAGCGGAACCTTAAGACAACTGAACAGAGATAGCCATGTTCGAAAATCATTTGCCAGCCTGGATGCAGAAAGACAAGAAGACCTTGAGGAACACTCATCAGCTGAATTTTCTGAGTTTTTTGATGGATTTCTTGCAATTGGTACACTTGGAGTAGACACAGCCATCTCAGAGCCAAAGACTCCAGCATTTAACTTTTCCATTGAGAACATAGCGGAAAAAGAGACTGAAGTAACGGAGAATGAATTGAAGCTCATTAATGAAGAGTTAGAGAAGGTGCTCGTAGCTGAAGCCAAGGATGATTGTTGGACAGATTCCTCAGGCAGAAACAGTCATGTCAGCATGGGTAGAACCAGTCATGCCAGCACCATAACTCTTAGTGGCAAGCCAATGGAACTTGCAGACAACAATGCAAATGGCACTGCAGTATGTCCGCTTCTGGGATATCTATTTGGATCAGCAGTTGAATTGCCAGAAAAAACAACTATGACAAAGAAGGAGCATAGCACATCACTGGGAGAGTTATTTCAGAGACAAAAGGCCGAGGAGAACTCTGGAGCTAATGGGGAACAAGGAGAGAAGCGGACAGATAAAGAAGGGAGCAGAAATGGAAGGAATATAATGAAAAAAATAATTAAGAAAAAGATCACCCATGTTTCGTCCAAAAGTTTGGCAACAGCTAATGGAGGAGGTACAGAAGCTGCTTCAGCAGAAACAAAACTACATAAGGTATGTTTACTTCTGCATCAATTACACAAATCTTAAATTGAACAAGTTTGATGCTACAACTAATTAACCATGATTTAAGGTAATTGCATCTAACTGCCAATTCTTACATTGTATACATTTGTAACCTCAATAAGTTCGAAAACCCACATCGCTCATCATTTATATATCATGGTATTGAGGAGCAGGGGATAGATCTCATTCAGCATTGATCATATTACTCACCTATCTCTCTTCTTTTGAGTCCTCAATGAAATGCTGACCAGTCTAATGACTAGTATCATAACTTGTAACAGAATCATAATCAACTTACATATTATGGATTTTACCACCACAGCTGAACTAAAAAGCATGCAACAATGGAACTAGATTTAAGCAATTAAACAATTTCTGCACACATTCCCAAAAAAACTCAAAAAGATGAGTCGGCCTTCTATTAACTGTTACCACTTGATGCTAAGCAAACTTGAAAAAGAAGACTCAATCAAGAAAGAATAATGTCATATTCAATATCAAGATGACACAATTGAGACTAGCTGAAGACTGGATTTCTTTCTCTCGTTGTTGGTTTAGTCCTTCAATAGTTTATATGTAGACTCATTTGATTAAGCTTAGACCAGGGCAACTGAGTAGAAAGTAGTCAAAAAGAAAAATAAAATACACAAATGAACCAATAATCTGGATTTTACTGAAGTCACCTGTTGATGTAGATGCTACACATATTTTACAAGAAAGTACATCCAGAAAGCTCAACATCTGTGCAAAAGTTGGACAAGCCACATAAAATTGGGATTAAGAATCTAATCCCTTGTCATGTGGGCAACAACAATGGGGGACAAATAACGCCAGATGAAGACATCACAATTTTCCCTCAGGAAGCAATCCAAAAGAGGTGCATGCAGCATCACAAGAGCCACTCTAATCCACCCCAATTCACAGACGGGCCTAATGATTCAAATGAGAACAGGGGGTGCTGGATCAAAACAGATGCAGACTGTAAGTGTATACACCTGCCCCATGTTTACTGTGTAAGCCTGCCTAATATTCCATAATACAACACACATAGAAATTAGAATGACTTGCTAGGAGCCCACATCTTGAGCAGCACAAACATCTACACGAGCAAAAATCCCCATGAGAAAATGCATCCTTTGAGTTGTCCCTAGTAGTTCATCTTTGATTTTTTAAAGCAAGAATGATACTTGCAGCCTGTATTTTATTCAATAAGCTTTAGTAATACAACAGGAAAGGCACTAATGTGACTATTCAAAGACCATACGATCAACCAAGTCAATTCAACCACTTTCAAAAAACTCTGCATCTTTTTCACTGGCTCATCCTATTTAGTGCAATTCCTAAATAGTTATTCTTGCATTGTAGATTTTGTCTTGGAGCTTTAATAGGAAAATTAAGCAATCAAGGGTGGTCAACTTCAATCATTGAGCCGCAGCATCCATATGTTTGTGATGTTTTGATGCTCTGTTTTATTAGTAATGTGTTGCTACTTGCCAGTATTTTGTAAGCGTGCATTAAGTTTGAAACTGCCAGAAAATTAATGAGAGGAACTTCTCTTATGAAACCATGTTTCAGTGATCAATGTATTATCAGGACTCAAATGCTTTACAACATATTCTCATATGTAATAAAAGTTGTTTTTAGAAAAAATGTCCATGTTTCCCTTAGAATAGATTGTCAGTCTTCAATTGTTTATAAAAGAAGTCAATTTGCATGGGCAACAGGCAGGGCTACAATTATATCAATTGCAAGTTCAATAAAGCAATATATAATAGTAAATTGTCTCAGAGGACAAAATAATTGTGCTAAAAACATTCATGGTTTCATTAGAATGGAAGCACATTCTTCAATTGTCAACATATGGAAGCGATTTGCATTGTTAGCCTAACTTTATCTATCTCATGCAAAAAATTGATGCTCCAGAGGAGTGGCAATGGCATTATATGTTTCTGAAACAGCAAAAGCAATGTCCATCCCCACACAGATGAAAATTTAGTCATGCAGTCTGTTCATATGTCGTCCAAAGTTGATGAGTAATTCAGACTTGCTAGAACTCTCCAGAAATCTTTTTTTTTTTTTTTTTTTTGGAATCCAATATAAACAGAAAGGAAATTAATGCAAAAACCTCTTGTACAAACGAATTTCTTATTGGATTTCCATGGGACTTTACTTACATAATTACTAAAGATGTTCATTTGAAGGTTCCAGGTTGAAAAAAGTATAGATACAGAGCTATATCATGAACCATTCTGCTTTGACTTTGGAGGATAAGGCAGTGGAATTAAATATCAATAATTCTAAATTCACATATAAATTTTCAAAATAGGTTTTCTTAATCTGTCATAATAAGAAACTTCAACAAAAGCTTTACCCAGTCATAAAGAAAAGATGTTACTACATACAAACTAATCACACTCCTGTCAAGGATTTGTGCATAAAATTGATAGAAAGAAGCAAGCCAATGAAACTATTTTAATAAAATTTAATTGTCTCATCTCCTGGGTAATAGCACCAAGAAAGCAACAGAGGAAGGATAGTGCAACAATACAAAGCATCAAGAATCTTATTGAAGTTGAACTCAGATTAGAAAAAGGAACGATAGTGAGATGATGGTATCGGGTAGCATTGGAAAAGACTTACCTGCAAAGAAGAAAATGATTAAAAGAGGAAAGGGTGTTAATGGATCCCAAGTTAACTTATTCGGATAATAATAGCATCTGATGGTGTGAGAAATAGAGAATTGTGAGGGATGCTGAAAAATAAATTATCAAAAAGATTTGCAGTGTGAGAAAAGGGGGAGGAATCCTCGGAAGCAGTTGGATGAGGTTTTAAAATGAGGAAAGCAAGACCAGTGAAGACTTGAAAGGATGAAGTGATCAACTGAGAAAAGTTTGGAAAATATGTGATGGAAAGACCAATGCGATGCTTACAAATTGCTGATAAAGTATAAATTTGGGGATAAAATAGAAAGTGTCAGGGTTATAGGATTTTTTCCTTTTATTTTTGGGGGGTTGGGAGGGGTGTCAGTGTCTTGGTGGTGATTTAGGATAGCAGTGCTTTTCAAGGAAAAAAGTAATGGTGATGGGAACCACAGGATTCCAATCAAAGGTATGTTTGTGAAGGATAATTTTGTCAATATAATTGGACCAGTGTTTGCACCAAATGCTGATGCACTGAAAAACAAGCCTTGAGGAGAAGAAAGGAAACAAAAATAATCAGGAGCAAAATAGTTTTTTCCATTGTTAGGCAATTGGATTGAGAACAATGCAACTGTTTTCAGAAATGAACTAGCTCTCTGAAGTCAACACTTCTAAAATGCTCTCTCATGCATGGACATGTGCATGAGGGTATGAGACAGCAACATCATTGTATTTCAAATTATTGGGCTTTAGATTACTCCCTTGTGAGTCTCACATTTATTGACAAGTCATCTATGGTGCGCTTGATTTTATGCGATAATTCGTTAGAGCAAATGCATTTTTTGAGACACACATGAGGAGCACATGATGAGCGCAAGTGCCAGTATAAGATTTCAACGCTTGATGCATATCTAAAAGGAGTATGCATACGAATTCTAGTGGCATTTTTGCCTAAATGGCATACATGCGTGGCTTGTGTGTACGACAGGTGCATGTGCGTCTGAGTGAGTATAAAAGGCTTTGATCCCATTTTTAGGGTATTTTGAGAGTCATTTTGCTCAAAGGGGTACCGCAAGGAAGAGAGAAGAGAAAAAAGAGAAGAGGAAAATTTTGACATCCGTTTGAAATTTGATTTGAGTTTCATCTTTTACCAAATTTGAGTATGTTATTCTAACTTAGGTTGTACAACATATTACCGATTCAATATTTGTTTTTCTTGTTGCATTTGCTATTGTCAGTTGCTAGGTGTGTTAGTGATGTAGGGAAGGAGGAAAAAGTAGGGGAGGGGAAAGAGAACAAAAGGAAGAGGGACAGAGGGAGGATAGAGATCAGAGAGAGAGGTAGAGACCAGAAATAAAGTAGACCAAGAGAGAGGGGAAGGAAAGTACAATCACTCAAATTCATTCAATTCATCAACATTGAATCAAACAATAGAGTTAGGATCATTATATAAGAAATTATATTCCTAAGATAATTTAGAAAAAACATCAAATCTAAGAACTTCTCATTTGCAAATAATATAAATTGGAAATAAAATATATTCTAAGTAGAAAGAAAATGAAATCTAATTTGAAAATAAAATTAATACTATTTTGAAAATCAAATCAAATCCCTAAGTTAAATCAAATCAAATCTCTATAACTATTTGGAAATAAAATCAAATCATATCTCTATATCTATGATATCTGCATCAATTCTCCTTGAGTGGTTAGGACTTCATCTCATTGAGTAAAATTTCTATAATCAATTCCCTAACCACAAGTTGAGCGGTTAGGCAATCTTTTGTTGATGGTGATAGACACGTGTGAGTAAGGGTCGAAATTTGACTAAGCGACCAATGTCTCCAGAAGGAACTGGACTTGGGCTTGGAGAGTTGCAATCTTGCTGACTCTGATAGAATCCTAAAAGATTTGGGTCTAACTATTGGAGTGTCTCTCGAGAGATCCAAACATTCTCAAACTCCGATTGGCTAACCTAACGAGAAAGAAAACGTTGAACCACTCCATCTATGATAAACATAATCTACTCATCTAAAATAGTATCAATTTTATTGTTGTGTGCTAGTAGGGGGAGAGTTGTGCAGGATTGAGTGGACATTCAATATGTGGTGCATTTAGAGGTACGTCAACGGGATCAACAAGTGGAAAAAAATTATTTTTATAAGTAATTAAATATTCAACATTGAAAGTATGATGAAAACCAAAATGAGATAAAATATTAATAACATATGCATTTGATCCAATTCGCTGTAAAATTTTAAATGGACTAACATTACAAGCCTCTAATTTAAAAAGTGCCTATGTAGGCACCACTTTGGCCTAATTCGAACCACAACATAATCTCTTATATTAAATTCAACGTGTCTTTTATACGTATTAGTGTGAAATTTATATGAGGCATTACTTACCTCTAATTGTTTATTGATCTCGATGTGTAAGTTATGAAGGTGTTGTATAAAAGTTTTGCTCGTCATGGACACACTAACATGTGGAGACATCAAGATAACGTCCAATGATTTTTGAGGTTTGTAATAATGCATAATTTCAAATGGATTCATGCCTATAGATCCATTGATAGAGCTATTATATGCCAGTTGGACGGTAGGAATAATCAAATCCTAATTCTTAAGATTTTTCTAAATCAAATATCATAACAAGTTACCTAAACTCCGATTGACAATTTCAGTTTGACCATCTGTCTGAGGGTCGTAAGCAGTGGAAAACTTTAATTTGGTATAAACTGTGTGCTACAGAGTCCTCTAAAAGTGACTAGTAAAATGAACGTCCCTATCGGAAATAATAGTCTCAGTAAAATGAACTCCTGCAAGGATTGAATCGAATTTGGTGCCAGCTGGTAAAACCAAATTCGAGCATCTACTTTGAGAGTTAAAAGAAAGCAAAGGCACAAAATAGGGTCTTCCAGACCTTGGAGCCCCAATAGCGTTCGAAAATGGTCCAAATGATCCATTGGTTCAGTCCTCCCATCATAGGATTTTAGGGTCAGCATCTTGAATTTATAAGAGAGTCAATATATTTTGATCTCCCCGGAGAATGGCATTTTGCCTAACTTAGCAGACTACCCAACCATACTTCCGCTGAATAGTTGCAATTTGATCATTTTAATCCTTTCTTCCACCTCGGTAGTAGACGCAATCCTTTTTGTGTTGAGAAAAATCCTCGACTCCAAGAGATTAGCTGATATGCAGGGCGTCTATCTGCTCAAGATATTCTTTGGCAGGCTGCTGCTTGATATTTCATCTTGTGCTGACAGTCGCCCCATATCCTGAATATACTGTGGATTTTGCTGCTCAGGACTTTCCTCTCTAGCCTCGAAGTTAAGCCAACCTTTGAGCCGAGACAGGTTGTTCCGGAGGAATGTTTCTTGCCCCACTAGGATCCTCAACTGTTGTGGCGTCCCTTTGGAAGCAGAATTTTTTCCCCTTCTTTCTTCTTCTAGAGGAGAATGCTTGAGAGTTAAAGGCAAGTACTATAAGTGGGTGCCTTTGCAGCTGATCCCATAGGGACTTGAGCATTCTGGACATGTTGTCAACTTGTGCTACCAAAGACTCCATGTTTATATTCGTCAACTGCGAACATCCTTGTGGATACCCTTAGTGGGGTCGTGACCGCGAGACGTTTATGTCTTTAGGAGGAGGCTCGTTTGGCCATAAGCCCTAGCGTTCACCATATTTGCTTCCTTTGAAAATGTGAGTTCGGCTCTTTTTCGAAAATTTAGGTTTATGATGAGAACAAGCGGCTTAACCACATTCCCACTAACAACACCAATGATGTGTTCCTCAGACTCGAATTGTTATATGAATTATAAAGCCGGGCAAATCCTTCAATCGATCTGAGAGGTTGCAGATTTGGTCTTCGTAATTGAAAATCCTGGTCCTGCACACCATAACAACTTAATGAGAGGTTAGAGGTATATGTGGCTCATTCCCCGATATATTCTTCGACACTTAAGTTAATAATTTTTCAGAGGAAATTCAAAAGATGCAAAAAAAAAAAAAAAAAAGATGAAAGGGGATGAGTATTGAGTCTTTGTAAATATGGAGGATTGGACTATGTTTTCAATATACTGTGTGTGCACTGATATGCTGGGGTATGTCTTGTCCCCATTATTGATTGGGATCTGTATTCATAGCTGAGGCTCTACCCGATTGGTTAGCCTAGAACCGTCGTTTATAATAAAATGTGTTATATTGTATTAAATGTCAGTCGTTACTTCTGATGTGTAACCACTATTTCGATTAATTCAGTAATCGTTCAATCATTAATTGTTTACCTTAATTTGGCCATTACCGAATCAGGTTGTTCATGTGCGGATTATCATCCTCCGACTAACTGTAACCGTTTATCTGAATTTAATGTCTCATTTATTACTTTGTCGGGCCATTATTTACCTTGGTCTTACATGTTATCTGCCAACTAGTCGCTTGGTAGCCTGACTTAATCCTTGGCATCCGTATTCAAATCGCTAGTGTTTAGGCCCCGTTTTCAAGCTGGGCTAGACCAGTCTCCCTTGGACCATACCTAACAATCCTAAATTTTTAAAAGAATTAGCGTTGCACTTCTTTTCTATGTTTTTTTATCAACTAATTGGGTTGATAAAATAAAGTATTCATTTGGTCTATTTATTTGCTTTTATTTTAAAAATTTTTCTTTCGATGTTAAAACCTATCTAATAAAAATATGTAATTTAATTACATAAATTAAATAAAATTATTGGATAATAATAAATAAATATAGATAAAAATACAATAATCAGTATTTATTGAAGGGTCATGCAGGGGGCGGGCTATTTGTAACCAAATATTATTAGTGGAGATTATTTGAACGAAATGTTCCATGATTTTTTTCTTACTCAATAAGGGTTTTTCACGTTAAAATGGTTGTGTAACTTATTCAACTAGTTACTTATTTTTTGCTATTCCTCGGATTCAATCGGAGGAGAATAGTGGCTAACGTTTGATGGAATATTTGGCTTCTCCACTACGCTGTGTTTTGAATCCCAACATAAATAACATCCCACGAAATCTGCAGTTCATGGAGAACTGATTGTTCATTGTGAGTTTCGTCAAAGACATTTCAAATACAATGTTTTGAAGCATCTATTGGCAAACCTAAGAACATTGAAGTGGGTGAGCTTGTGAGACAAATCTTGAAGGATTGACGATGTTGATTTTGTAACCAGGCAATTGTAATGTAATTGATGCATGAACAATTGGCGTCGACACTAACGAATGGAAGAAGAAGATAAAATCGGAGAGAAGAAGAAGAAGAAGGGGAAGGGGAGTTCAATCAGAGAACAATAGAAGAGAAAAGGACAATAGAGAGGAGAAGTAGAGAGAAAGAGGGAAAAGACAACAAGAGAGAGTGTGACCAAAAAGATGAGACAGAACAATTGATTTCTATTCCCTTGCTCCAGCGCAGTAACAACCTTATATATACCTCGGTCACTAGACTAACACCTCCGTCACTAAACAACCTACACCTCAGTCACTAAACAACTAACAATAGGGGAAGTAAACTAACAGGAGGGGAAATAACCAACTAACAATGCACATGAAGACAATGCTTTGAGCAGAAAACCAATTGAACAGAAAACTAATAACACCGTAACAGACAATGCACTTGTAAGGAAGGGAACCACATTTAATTAGTTTAATCGCGAAATTTCGGTGGTAGTCGATAGTCCAAGTGCTTCGCCTTGTAAATGTGGATTGTTGTCGGCGTTTGCCCAAGGAGCCATTGAGGAGCCCCATAACCATAACATTGTCCTTCCCACCAAGAGAACATTGTCCTCAAGGTTGATCGAGGACAATTCATAGTGCACTGTGAACTCTAGCTTCGGTGATAGCCCATCCCGAATCGCACGTGCATCGTAGCTTCTCCTCCCACTAGACCTCCTTGCAAGTGGGAGAATAGTTGCCCTTGTTAAATTCTCAATCTCGCAGCAACCTCTCCTTGAAATTAAGGACGCATGCCCCCATCCATGGACACCTCCTGCCATCCGCTTGGGCAGTGTGTGGCCATCTCCGACAAGGATGTTGTTATTGTAACCTTTACTCGTTGACAGCCTTACTTCGTCCAAGCCTTTGCACCGTGGGGCATTGTGCAAAACACAAAACCCTCTGATATGGCTGCTGCCTCTCTCCAGGGCCAACTCGAGCACCCTCTGCTCACACTGGTTTGTGGAGCCCTTATCATCCTGGTGGGCAAGAGCGGTGTGTGTCCATACCCCGAGCAACCAGCTTCTTGTGGCCCTCAGAATTTGCAGTGCTGCTTGTTGGCAGCTGAGTAACCACCCATTAAAGAATCCAACAAAGCTACCTTTAGCCACCATAACATAAACAAGCATGGCATTCATGCCGATCAACTGTAATAGTCGAAAGAGGTACTTCAACCCAATAATGTCAACCGCTGTACAGACAGTTGAAAATACCAAAGCTGCTGCACCAAAGTTCAAGCAAACATAGTTGAATGTGTACAACTGCTTGTTCAAGGGAATTGCATGTGTGAAATGAAGCACCATTCCTAATACAAGGAGTGCAAGACCCATTGGAACCCAATGCATCAATCTTAAAATTCCTGCAGGTTCAGAAGGTGCATTGCACCAAGATGGAGCATCCGGCCGAATAGGCCCCTCATAAGGCGAACTCGATGTACAGGCCTCAGACCTCCTCCAAGCTGGATGTCGATACATATGAGTGATCCCTAGCACTTTTCTATCGACATATTCCACTGCATTGCATGGGGGATCTAGGTTTCCACTTACGCACAGATTATAGTAAAATACTTCCCATAATCAGCACTATAACTATTTTGGACTCTGAATTCCCAGTCTGAAACATACGTTCCATGAAGTACTAGGACAAAATCAGCAAGGTTGCAACCATTCCAAGAAGCATGCGTACTCATTGGCCATTCTCCTCCCGTATCATCAACTAAAATCATCAACTGAGATATGAGACCAGCTGCAATGCACTAAGATTGCTTCATTGCATCCAGATGATCAAGAATATACGTTATAAGAGTAATCAGTAGGTCAGTGCACTCAACCTCTACATTTTGTTCAGCATTTTCAGCATTCTCCTTCAAGTTATCATGAACCACAGCCTCAATGAATACCTCCTGGTTGGACCAGAAGCCTAGGCAAACTGCATCTTCTCTCATTGGTTGTTTAAGGGAAGTACCCAATTCTAAAGGTGGATCACCATGACATACGTTGAGCAAAGAAGCATTGCAGGCATTCGACAGTTTGAGCATGCAAAATGTTCCATACCAAACACCAATAGGATCAACAGTCCAGTGCAATGTAACCCAAGTACGCCAACTAAATTTGTCCCGCAATGGGGGAATTGATTTCCCTTTTAAGAGTTGGACTGTGGTGACACAAACTCCAATTGTACTGTTGATTTGGGTTTCTGAGTTGGTGGCGACATCCGGAATAGAGTCGCCCTCCTCACCTATCATAGATAAAAATTGGGAGGCCTCACATTGATAATCCGGTGTGAACCGTTCACCCCACTTAAGGCACAAGCCTCGTTCTTGGAGAGAGGCTATTTCCGCAGGTGTGAATTGGGGGGCCAAGGTTGAAACAGAATTACTGGAAATCGTGGTGAGTAAGAGGTGAGGATAACTTACTCGACTGGCTTTCAGTTCTTCCTCCACTCAGTCTGCCATACCGGAAGCGTTCGGTATCGTCACAGGCTTCAACAATAGGAGCTCACAGCTCAGTGGTCCCACCAATGAGTGTTCTGGCTACTTAGTCAACGGTCAGTAGTGGAAATTTAAACATTCTGCACCATCGATTTTGTTAATTGGAGATGAAACGGAAGTAATGATTTGGACATGGGTTAAGGCCTGTGGTAGTAAGGGTTGGATCTGAGCAATTTGGGGAAAATGTTCGAAGGTGAGAGTCGTGAACAATGAGGGAGTTGGCACACCAAGGAGAGTTGGGGATGGCGAGATCTGTCGGCTGCTTCGATTTAGGCTTTAAGAGGAGTCAGCGAGCGAAGGAATGGCAGGTTGGGGTAAACGAAGTGGCAGAGCAACTTGGTTGTCAAGTTGTAATGGTAGCTTGCTGGGTTGAGTGTGGGTTGGGGGTGAAAGGTGATTGCTAGAGGAGCCTCGAATGGTGGAAGGTTCACCGACCTACTAAATTTTCGCTCAATCCTATTGAGCGATTGGAGGATCTCATCAAGGGAGTACTAGATTTGTACTTTAGTGGAAGCGCGGTGACAGGCAACTGCGGCAAATCTTTCAGTCTCTCGTCAGATGGTCGTTGCCGTCGTCGAAAGCCTTGCAACGGCAGCTTCAAGTGCCATCAGTGCCCTGTTCTTGGTCGTCATCGTCTCTGCCTTGTTTCGATAAGAACACCAATGATGCATGAGTAGTTGGTGTCGACACTGGCGAACGGAAGAAGAAGACAAAATCGGAGAAGAAGAAGGGGAAGGGGGAGTTCAGCAGAGAACGGTAGAAGAGAAAAGGACAATAGAGGGGAGAAATAAAGAGAAAGAGGGAAAAGACAGCGAGAGAGAGAGTGATAGAAAAGAGGAGGCAGAACAATTGATTTTTATTCCCTTTCTCCAACACAGTAACAGCCTTATATATACCTCGATCACTAAACACCTCGGTCACTAGACTAACACCCCGATCACTAAGCAACCTACACCTCGGTCACTAAACAACTAACAACAAGGGAAGTAAACTAACAGCAGGGGAAATAACCAACTAACAGTGCACGTGTAGACAGTGCTCTGAGCAGAAAACTAACTGAACAAAAAACTAACAGCACCGTAACAGACCGTGCACGTGTAGGGAAGGGAACCGCGTTTAATCAATTTAATCGCGGAATTTCGGTGGTAGTCGGATAGTCTGAGTGCTTCGCCTTGTAACTGTGAATTGTTGCCTGCGTATACCCAAGGAGCCGTTGAAAAGTCCCATAACCGTAACAGAAATTCACAACGCCAGATGAATTCGCCATTGCAGTTTTTGTAGAAATAGTGAAGTTCAGTTTTCCTTTTACCACCCATTTCTCCCTTCTTCTTCCCTAAGGATGTCATGACTTACATAGGCCCCTCCCTAGTTAAAATCCTTGATTCGCCATTGTGTAGGACATAATCTAGATGCTTATATCCAACATAAGCGGCCTAAATAGTTGAAATGGCCTTGGCGGCTTCTCTTTTCCATAATTACTCAGAGGCTGAGCACGTTGGAATGTGTTATGTAACTAGATTATGTCTCTTCCCGAGTTCTCTTTTCCATTAACCTTTGCATTCCTGCAAATTTTCTGAACATGCTGAGCTCCAATTTTAGACGCATGAAATTCGCTACTGAGAACAACATATTCTAAAATTACACATTTTCCAACTTCATTGAATTCTCACAAAAAATATGGAGAAAGATACATAAATTTTAGTATGTAATTTCGACGGATCAATAATTTCGATCACACGCTTTTGCTTGAATAAGTAATCGCAGAAAAATCTCAGAAGAATTAATATTTAATTCGATTAATGCCAGTCTAATGGAAGTTATCAAAGTTTGGCAATGTTGATTTAAAATGGAATGAACGAAATTACGCACCAGTCGATGGGAGTAGATGAATAAAGAATTCAACAAGCGACGTCGTGAACTTGAACGCAATGAGGAAACCGTAGAACGCGTGGAAAGGGACAGGTGAATTAACTGGCAGCGATCTCTGCGTTTTTTCTTCGATCTGCCATCGAAATGATACATTCTGCAACTCTTCCCTCTCCGTGACCCTATGGAGGTTGCAGTGAGCACCTTCCATTCTCTCCCAGGTTTTTGGCAGAAATGAAGACTGTGGCCATGTGATTGAATATAAATTCAAGACTTTGTGTTTTATTATATACACATTAATGACTCGTTTTTAAGTTCATTTATTATATTTTTATCATTTAATCGTGATCCTTCAAATAATAAGCTCCATCACTAATAGGATCGTATAATTGGAATAACAATAATGAAAGTATTACAGTCTTTCCATCTTTCAATAAATGTGGCAGAAAATTTTGACGGAAAAATTTCAAATAAACAACTAAAATTGGATAATTTTACCAGTTGGGTCAGCTAACACCTATTTCGACCTCTAAATTTCAGACAGGCACAGGGAATGATTTCTTGCCTAGGGAAGGGGAAACGCAGTACTTAAGGTTGCACGCATGAAACAGAGTTTATTGTCAATTCAACATGCTGAGATACAAGAAATGGGAAATCATATGGAAGTAAGAATAAATATCTAGAAATAAGACATCGAAGGGTCGTATAACTTTGTTAGGTATGGTTAGTATTCTCTACTCGGTTCATTCCGCATACAGAAATAAAAATATAGAATTGAATTTGATTCCCAAACTTCGTTTATAAATAACAAGAGTCCATTTCGTTGATACATATGAATGTCCGTATGTAACAAATGCATGATTCAAACCCACAATTCAAATTTGGTGCTGTAAAACCACAGGTATGTGGTCATCTCACATAGACGTGACTTAAATAAAAAAGAATGGGATCCGATGAGAAGAATAATTTCTGAAATCTCATTCTTTTTGTCAGCGGTATAATTTGAATTTGGCACGTGGAACGTGGATGACATGGAGAAGAGTGCTACCGCTCCGAAGTACAAAGAACGCCATCAGCATGAGCCGTCCATGAAGTTTACCAACAATTCCTGAATCATGCCTCTATCAGGCATCCTCCCAGCAGCACCATATATGGGGGCAAGTCCTCCAACAATCGGACCTGAATTTTCTCTTACCTGAAAGATCACACATGTATCACGAACCTCATACCATGATTCCCAATCAAATATTTGCTAGAATTAGCTATGGTTTGTATTGGAAATACAGAAAAAAAAAGTTTTCCCAGGATGCTATATTTGAGGGAAGAATGAAATTTTGCCATTCCTTTGGCTCCTTCCAATCATGGATGAAAGTACCGATAAAGCTGTATAGCATGTAAATTTTTTTGGCCAAGTAGCACAAACTGAAATAAAATAAGGGGAAATAGCGGCCAATATGTAGGTCCCATTGAAAAATAATTTTAATATCGGCTGATAAATCATGATATATTGACGATACGTCAACATATTATGAATTTGTCATAATATCGGATGATATAGGTACCAGGGTGACATGATGTACATATCTACCGACCAATATTCCATTTCTTGCTTCCAAATGTTGTATGGATGTTGCATTTGCAAAACAACCTCAGAGGTGGGCTTTTCCACAGAGAAAGTGAAATTTAATTGCTAAAAAGCATTATCCTGGGATGTAGAGAGACGCAAGACTTTTGACATTATATATTGAAATTTTGTTGTCAATTCCTTCAAGTAATAAAGTACATATATCAAACATGGAAATAGAAAATTTCCAAATATTTCAATACCCAGGAAAACAATTTGTAGGATTTGGGGTAAAAATCCCTTATATCAGCAGCATACCAGATGAGGCTTTAGCTCTAATCACATAACAGTAAAGGCTGGATATGGTTACTTCAGAACTTACAGTTTGCACGGACGATTCCAGATCCTTCAGGAAGTCATCCACCACAGGTACATGTTGAAGGGTCACACAGATATGAAGGCTGATGTGTGCAAACGATTGGATGGGAAGCAAATTAGTTTCTCAAAGACAGTACTTCATCATGAAGCAATTGACTACAGAAAGTGTTGGAAAAAATGCAAGTTGGCGAGTCATTTCTCCAAAGCAATTGAGATTATCCGATCAATTCATTTCTGCAGATACTGAGGTTGCCTTTGGGAAAAAGGAATGAGATGAATGGCAATATATCATTACTTTTCCTTCTTTGATTCTTGCAGAGGGAAGGGGTAAAAAGCTATTACTCTGATTCCTTCTTTCTTCATTTCTTTTAAACAGAAGTAGCATGATTATTATGCCAAATAAATAAGATCATTTCAACAATTTTCAGGAAGGCTTGGCCTATTACTGCATTAACTGTCTCATATGGCCTCGCAGTCTCTCAAGCACCCAAGTCAGACAATACCCACCTGTTAGGTCTCTGCAGGGCATTTAGATGCCAGCCTTTGGATGACATTATGTCATTAACTTCAAATATGTCAACAACATCAGATCCAAATGCTACAACTGTCATGTCTGGCCTTCCAATGATGAACAACTCAGGTATGCCCTTTATTCTGCATAAAAGGGTTCCATCATTTCAAACTGTCTGCTTAAAAAGGGAGCAAAGTTTCATGTTGAACATAACAAACCCTTTCTCTATCTTCTTTGATGCTTCCATAATCAGTCTTGTGTTCTCCAAGTATCCTGTTAAATATTGAGAAATTTTTTTTTTTTTTTAATTTGGAAGTAGACATCTCAAATGTCCAATTCAACAGCAAAAAGAGTACTAATTCCCCACCTTCTTGTCCCAAAGACATCATGGCTGCCCAGGCACCAGCAATGAGTCCCCCAGGCCTGCTTCCAGCAGTGGTTGGAGACACATACAGACCACCTGACCACTCAGTTACTGCCGCAACAAGCAGCACAGAATTATAGCCAGTGAGACTTCCTTCACCAACAAATTTGTTCAAAAAAATAAATGATAAAACAGCATTTCAATCAACATAAAGAACCTCAAAATAGAGGATGCATCTAGAGCTCATAAAAAGATGTAGTTAATAGGAAGAATCGAATTCACAATCTAATAAAATTTCATATTCTAGAGAAAGGAAAGGTTTCATGTACTGTAAGATTTCTTTTTCACTGAATGCGTTGAGTGATTTCCCTCTTATTCAATAGTCTCATGTTTTAGAGATTTCTTCCAAGTGATCAGCAAAGAGATACAGAATTGTTGCTTTACACAAATAAGATTCTGAAACTCCATTTTGTGCAGATGGTATGAAAGATCATGTTAAAAGCTACAGGATGATAGAAAAAGAAGATAGACTCACCAGCAACAAATTGATGCTGAAACGCCATAAGCCATGAAATCATCGAAACATGCAAAATAATCAGGGTTATATAAGAGGAGTCATGCCACCAAAAAAACTATAAGGAAGTAGTGAACAAGAAAAAAAAAACTAAGCTATAATGCAGTCTAGTAGACCATGAGACATGAATTACCCAGAACAAGGGTGGGAACAAAGGAGAATGCAAACCACCAGAAAAGCATTCCCATGCTACACCTTTCATGTATATCAACTAATTATCAAACATATAATTAGGAACACCACATCCTAGCTAACATAACAGTGACAGTGGAAAAGTGAAAAACAAGTTCTCATGGAGTTATAAAATCAGAAAGAATATTAAAGACAATTCCAGCCTTGTTTTTACTTGATGATAAGTAAGACGGAGAAGGATCTCGTGGGATTGAACCCCGCCACCCAGTTCATTTGCTTGGCCTAGTGGGTAGCAACCTCAAATTAACCTGATATCAGTAATGCTTATTTAGTATCAAATCTAAGCCATAATTTTGGACCTTGGTGAACAAGCTAATAAAAGCTGCACATTCATCTCTACGAGGGACAATAACACCACCTTCAATGAGATAAAAAATATTTAGGATTAACTTTCAGAACAATAAGTTAACATATATGTAAAATTCTGGGATTGACAGAAGTGAAACAGACGTATTTGCAACAGTAACAAGTGAAATGCTTGTAGAACATTTGAACGGGAGTAAATTACCTTCCTGATTTCATGGTTCCTATACAATACTACGCTTGTTCCCTTGGGAGCCAACCCATACTTGTGGACATCAGTTGATATAGATGTAACTCCTTGGACAGAGAAATCATAAGGTGGAACTGGGTACCTGAAAGAGTTGGTAATATATCAGCAGCCAGAAAGAGTTGGTAATATATCAGCAGCCAGGAAGAATTGATGAATAAACCAACGGAACATTCATGAAGGGATGTTTTGCCTGAATTTCAAGCTACTCTAATAACTTACAGAGGACTACAAATTCGATTACTTCCCCGAAATTAATGCACATTCTAGGGCATCAACATGTGCTACAAAAGCATTCCAGGGCCAAGCTATCTGTTTTAAACTCTGCATACTTGTTCTAATTTCTTTTTGGTACAAAGCCTATGCTTATTTTTGAGAGGCTAACGTTCACCGAAGCCATTATTTCACACTGTTCACAAATGTAGGATCCAGAGGCTCTGATAGAATAAAGCATGTTACAGCACAGCTGGAACAGATGCAGTAAAGTGGCATCAAAGTGATCAGAAATTGAACCAGGAAATCACAGGGGGTGGTATTTGGAATTCAACTATTTTAGCCTTCCTCTAGAATTCCACCACTTAAAATGTAAACTGCAAGAATTATGATGTGATGAAAATACTGAAAAACAGAACACATAACAAAATGAAACCTACCATCATTGGCTTCACAAGCAAGGGAAGGATTTGGTCAGATAAAGAGAACTGATTGGCCTGTTATCTCATGCAAATGCAGAAATGCAGAGAACCATCAAAGCCATGCCAATATGCAACACAAAGAACTATTAAAGCCATGCTAGTGCTACAAAATCACATAATAACAATAGATCAACTTGTGTGATTGATAATATTGTTGGGACCCGACCTACTATTTGAACCGTGAGGAAATATGCAATAACACAAGACAAACACACAACAAGTATACACGATCGATAAAGGCACAATTTTTACTTGGAAAATTCCCTTTTAAATAAGGAAAAAAAACCACGAGACTCAAATGTCTCTACTATACAATGTTTCGGTTAAACAAATTCCAAATACAAGGTCAAACTACCTTATTTCAAAACAAGTCTGTACAATAGAAAATACAAGATGAAAGAGAAGAAATAAAACCCAGTAAACGTTTTTCTCAACAGCAAGAACAGCGTATCCACGGTCGACGGAGACTAGAACTCCATTCAAAACACAAACGGATTCACAAATATTCCTCTTCTCCCATTTCTCTCCTTTTCTCTCTCAAAACGGCGCTCAGACTGCAGTGGTTAAACCCAAACACGCATCTGCCGTATTTTTTTCCTCCAGGTCATGCTCAAGCACCAGGCAGGCGCAGCTCGAGCGCGGTGCTTCTGGAACCGGCACTTGAGCGCTTGGCAGGCGCGGATCGAGCACGAGGTTTCTAGAAATGGCACTCAAGCACCGGGCAAGCGCCGCTCGAGCGCGATACTTCTCGAAATAACGCTCAAGCTCCTGAAAATGGCGCTCGAGCTCCCAAAAAATGCGGATCGAGCGCGGGGCTTTTAGAAATGGCACCTAAGGCGCGGCTAGGGCGTGATGCTGCTAGAATTAGCACCTCAGACACGTGCGAAAATACTCATCATACGTACCACCAATTGGCATATCTAATAAGTATTGGCCCATACGGGAGTGACCCATAACCTAACAAATACAACTAGTAATTCAAAATATATTCATCTACAAGTCTGTCAAGAAACAGAAAGGTGATCTCCATCCCTTTGTTGCATGACATACAAATTTTGATAAACAGTAATACAAGGTCCAAGGATAACCAAGAATGCTGAGACATAAACTAGTTTTATTTCATGGAATAATGAAGAATAATGAATTTCTGTCGGTGTCTAGAAATAATTTGTCAAGTTGAGAAATCTAAGGTGAAATATAAACAAGAGAAGTTTATGCCAATTTAGAGGAAACGAAATGACTTTAAACCCAAACCAAACTAAATATGAAAATAACAAAGTACAAAAAGAAACAGGACAGCCTATATTACAGACACCAAGACTCAGTATAACAAAAAGCAATGCAAGCCATACCCAAGTTTACGTGCAAACGGCAATACAAAGCCACCAAGACAAAGGTCAACATGAAAGCAGACCCCAAAGCTTAGCGCCAACTCTCCAAGCTCCTACCAAAAGGGAATGCACCATCAAATTGAGGCTTTAAGGACTAGAAGATTCTGCAAGAAATAAACACTTTCACATACTTCTATAGGGTCAATGATACCATGTGGGAACCCTGGAGCAGATCCAACAATCTGATAATGCATAATTGTTAGTTAAAGTTATAAGGACAAGCCTACGGTGCCAATAAGAAACCTGCATACAACACAAAATGAAGAAGGGAGAAAAAAGGGGGCATGATATAGTTCAGAAATCTTACCAACACGGTATTTCTATTAATACATCGTCTAATAGCTTTGACATCTGCTCGAAATTCACAATTCACAGGAACACGCTTAAGTTTAATGGAAAAGTACTGTGCAGCCTTATCATATGCAGAGTGGGCAGATTCTGGTATAATCCTACAATTGCCAGAACAAGAAAAAATAAGAATAGATATTTCAAAGATCATGAGTAAATTAGAACAAAGAAGTAAAATAGAAAAAAAAAAAAAAACATTCTCACTTACATCTCTGGTCTTGTGATTCCCTTCTTCACTTTCATATAGTCACGTGATGACTTCACAGCCAAAAGTATACTCTCAGTGCCCCCTGATGTCATGTTCCCACAGACCTGTCCCCCAGAAGCCTTTTCTTTGCTACCAAGGAGCGCAGCTGTCATAGCAACAACTTCTGCCTCAAACCTAACTACACTTTGGAACACATCCAAGTGTAATGGATTGGTATGTGCAAACCTGGAAGAGATTGACAATGGCTACTGAGATATGGAAAATGGAAACAACTAAAACAACACAAGTTAACAAAAGCACAATCTCTGTGTGGAACAAGCAATGAGGATCCAGAAACACAACCATATCGAGATAGACTTCACATTCAAACATCAGCAAGTTATTAGCCGATCATCATTCGAAATGATGTCTCTGAAATTTTGAAAGAAACAAAGTATGACCTCTCCTAATTGTTAAATGAAAGGACTCTTCAAAGCATGTAGCAATTTTCTTATTATGTTCATTAAATTCGGAAAGACAAAAAGAAATGGTTGTGATGTCTACAAACCACAGTGAGGGAGACAAATTAGAACTTCAAAGATGAATGCTCCTTTGCATGATTGAAAGAGAGAAACTTCATATCAATGGTAAAGACTAGACTCGGCTGTCTGGTAATTAAATTTTTGAAGAAGATAAAATGCCCTTGTGCACATTAAATGTCAGCCTAATCTGCATATTTTTGGAAAAACTGCATCGAGGATATATCTTCTAACTTGCATGGTAAAGCTGGTAACAGATAGGAGAAAGCAAATTTTGCATCCAAAGTTCATGCCTTTCTAGTGATTGTGATAAATGTAATGATGCCTTCAAGAAGCAATAAGCCGATTATTTACATATTACTAACTAATGACTTGATATTCACTTAATAAACCAAAAGGGGAAGAGATTTAATAGTGACACTCAAGGATTCTGGATCAACAGTCTACTAAAACTAAATTTGAAGCTCTCGTAGAGCTAATGCAAAACAGCAACTATTTAGATTCAAGACTTTAGCAACCAAGGCAACAGTTACAGTTACATGGAAGCAAGAAGAAAAGCATCTATATACACTTTGTATATTCAGATTAACAATAATGTAAAACCACACTGCAGAAATTTGTCTTCATCAGCCTCCAATGAATATTGAAAGACAGCTCCAGCTTACTAACATTGAACATGCCTCATTTATCAATGTAAAATGGCCTTCAGACTCGCTTCCTCCTATGTAGCTGCACCAAAGACCATAAACTTAGTATGAATCCAAGTAAAAGATTATTTTTAAGTTCTTTAAACCCATGAAATACTGGAACCTCAATTAAAATTCTTTTCTTTTCTATTTTTTTATTTCTAGTTTTTTCTTCAGTGGAACCTGAACCTTCCTAATGCTTCAGTAGAAAACAACATACACTGTACCAGAGCACTTTCCTTGCCAAGCCACGTCATTCTTTTTCTCCTCTTTCATTATTTCAATAACTCCACATTCAGAGCCTATCTTGGGCAACTCAGTCCTCCAACCATCTCTTTTGGACTTAATAGAGGATTGCATTTTATCTACAACCTGTATATCAAAAGAATGGTCAATCCACCAAGCAGTTCCAAATTTCATCAGTAGTATATTTGACACAAAAAGTATGGAAGAGGACCAAAGCATGGGACATGAATCTTAAGAGGACAATAATAGCATCAATGACAACCTATGCCTTTTTTTTCCTTTTTAGATTGGCAATGTTGACACTACTGGTCATTGCATTGAATTTAGTTTGTCAATAAAGGACCTATTTGCAGCTCATTTACCTGATATATCAGTTACTCTTCTAGTCTGCTACAACATTGAGAAAAACAAAGGAACGGAATTTTGAAACCAAAACAGCTCATACGAAAGAAAAAGTATTCAAGGATTTGCTTGCGAACCCAATTAGGAAATGAGTTTTGTGGTGGAGAGTAATGCTGAGGATTTCCAAAATAAGGTATCGTACTTTGTCAACCATGGGTATTTTCCTGATCATAACTTACAGAATTTTAAGATATTCGAAAAGATTGCAAGCAAAATGATTGGAACATTTAAAAAGTTCAGAAGCATGTGACAGAAGGACTAAAAAATTTTGAAACGCAGCTAATTTTTTTGTGGGTGTTTGGTTTTAGGTCATAAAAAGGCCAAGACTTTGGTCAAGCTGTGATTTAGGTCTTCTGCAATTGCTTGTTTATGTATTGGAATTTCCTATTTTGATTTCTTTTTTTTTTTGGTGTGGGGGCTTCTCTGGTTGATGTCATTGTGCATGGTGCTGTGATTTCTCAAGAGTTTTTCCCTTATGTATTTTCGTGGATATGCTGAGGTTGTGTCCACTGTACATGGGTGACATCCCCTGGGTTACTGGTTGGACTGAAATTTATTTTGTCAACCCCAATTTCTTGATAACTCCACAACACAAGGGTTGAGTAAGCCAATATGAGTGATTTACAATATTTTTGCCCGTTGGAATCAATTCCTCGGCTGATATCAAAATTTGGATCCCGCATAAACATACGCAACATAATCCCCTGAATGTATTCAACATAGTTTTTGATGTGTCCCTAGATCCAAGTTGTCTGACGGGTTAGAGAGCCGTTCGATCTTTTGCGTCAGGTCAAACTAGAGTCGGTCCAGTCCCCATACCTTTTAACCTGAAATTTGTGCAACACAACGAATGAACAAGAGGTCAGATAATTGGCGTTACTCACTCCTCGATTTATCCTCCAAAACTCAAGTCAAAAATCTTTCTCATTGAATAGAAAGATGTGAGGATATGAGAGAAATGCGTTGATGCATATTATGGGGAATTGAGTGTTTGGTGCGCCCGCCTAAGTGGCAGCTCAGGGGTGCGCCCGTCTGAAGGGTGGTTTTGGAAATGGAGGACTTGGCTCCTATTAAGGGCAAAATTCTGAAGAGAATGATGCCTCCACCGCGGGGTGGCTGNACAGGTGAATGCACCGGCAAGGGAATGGCTGACTAGAGGAAGGATGGGACCTCGTGTACCGGTGGAGAGAAGGATATCCACTGGTCTCTTCTCCATGCGCGCAGATGGCTTTTTCTCTCCTTTTTATCTTATTATCTTCCCTCCTCTGTGAGCCCAAAGTCCTATGGATTCCAAGTCCTCCTTCCTCGTGGAGGAAATGGTGCATACTTATAGTGAGAGAGCAAGCTAGATTTGCCTTGAGTGCCAAGGCAAGCGACAACTGTCTCCCACGATTCACTAAGCTGCTCCTACCATTCCGGGAAGATGCCCTATTCGGCAGATATTTTGCAGAGATTTATCAAGCTGATTATGGCAAGTTGTTGTAGTCATGTATGGCAGCTACCTTCTTAGGGGCGATAGCGTGATCATGGACAATATTCGCTGAGTTGTGACTGCCCGTCCCATTATGGCAAGTGTCGCCTGCGGGCCTTCTCTGGGCTGAACCGCGGAGCTGCCAAGCCGTCTCTAGACCGAGCATTTTGGGCTACTGATTGTGCCTGCCATGGTGCCTTCTGGGCTTCAAACTTTGTGGAGCTCTACCGGGCTTCTGTCCGGTCATCCATTAGGTTACCAAACCCATTTCTCGTCTCGGCCATCCTGCGAAACGACACATACAAGTTTCGCGCCCAGAACGGCAAGTTAGTCTCAAGGACGTGGAATGCCGTCCACCTCAAGAAGTATTACCAGTGATATCTTACTGAACCCAGGTAAGTCCAACATATAATACCGAGCGTGCTAATAAGAATGTATCATGTTTAATAAAACGATTTATTTGCTTATTGTTGATTTTTATTACTTATTTGCCTGTCCATATGAATGCTTATGTGACGTTGCATAAGTTCAAGCGACCTAAGCTGCCCAGAAGTCGGACGATTTTTCATTCGTCTGTTACAAAACATCGGTCTAACATCAAGCGGCCAACACGCTGTCAAATTTGGACCTCAGTCCAACACCAAGTGGCCCACACCCGGTTGAATTTGAAACTTGGTCCAATACCGAACGGCTCATATGCGGTCGAATTTAAACCTCGATCCCACTTCGAGCAGCTTACAAGCGGTCGAATTTGAACCGCGGTCCCACACCGAGCGGCCCATGAGCAGTCGAATATCAAAACCTTAAGGGGCTTCTTAGCACACGTGCGGTGACTTCCCCAACAAGGACAAGCACCGTCAGTCGATGATGGTCGGCGAGTTAAGATCCGACACGTAAGAATGACGTCCCATAGAGAGACGACCTCAAGTGATTGGGCGCGGACGATGACCCTAGCTCCACTAAAGCCCAGTCACGACAGCAATAACGCTTAGCTGGCAAACAATGGTACATAAATAAAACTGTACAAAAGTATAAAACTATGATAATGATTGAAAAAATTTTCTCTGATTCATTACAAAAGTTGGGCTATACAGGCGCGCCAGTGCTATACACAAAAAAATAGTCATCCAAAAAGCCGAAGAAGCAAACAATATGAACAAGAATAGTTACATTCATTAATCTCCCTGTACAAAGTACAAAGCCGTCAGAGGCTGACGTACAGCGAAGAGGAAGATAACAAAAAAGAATACATAGAACAACGATTTGACTGCAAAGAAAAGCTCAACTCAACTGAAACGAACTCATAGATGGGCCCGAGCAAGAGACTGGCGAGCCTCCAACAGAGAGCCAAACGCGACCAGCAAGAATAGCAGTTCTTGAGAAGTCAGAACGAAGGCTCCTCGCAAGGAAAGGCCACCATCCAGGCAGGGTCAAAGCGAAAGGAAAGCCTCGACCCACTATAAATGGCCCCAAACCTGGAACTCGCCGCCAACCTTACTAGTAATAGGGCATGGCTTGCGGAGACAATAATTGTTGAGGAGGCCGAGCAGCAGCCCATTTCGGAGGCAAGCCACCACCCAAGGCGAAGGCACAATGAAAGGAAAGCCTCGCCCCACTTAAAAGTAGTGATAGACATGGCTCCGAAACGTACACGAAAAGAAGTGACCAAAGCGGTTCCCCACACGAAAAAGGGTGACCAAAGCAGACCTCCAAGGAGTCCCAGGATGACGCCTTCGAACATCGGAGACGAGCTCCCGCCAATCTCAGCAACCAGCAACTCAAGCTTCATGGTGATTTTGGGTTCCCAAGCCACTTGACTGATAAAAGTAGGGTGTGATACAAGAGGCACAAGGTACCCCTCAATTTATAGCACACGGAAGGATCAACAGGTTATTAAATGCCAAAAATTCCCCATGCCAGCAAATCCGTAGAAAATCACAAGTGCAAAGAATCACACCAGAAACAGTGAGGTAGGGAGTCTGAGGATGGCCTAGGGAAGGAGCAAAAGAGAAAAGCGACAAGACATGCCCCATCCATAAACATGCCAGGGATTGAAAATTCAAACCCCCCAGCATGGGGGACAAATGATAGGGACGATAGAAATGGGCCAGCCCAATACGAAGACCCACAGACTAACAACAAGCCCAAAGGGTGTCTAACACACAGGCCCAGGGACTGGTCAACATTTCCGTTGACCCAAGCAACATTCTAGCGGGCCGGACAAGCCCAAGTCGACCTTAGCCCAATCAAAGCGACACACAATCCTTTTCCCACAAGTTGAAGATCGCTTATCTTAACCAGCTCGGCACTCCGAATATTGCCTCCGATCGCAATCTTTCCCAAAATAGCAATCACAACTCACCAGATCACTCCTAGCGGCAACTCCCAACTCAGCGGATATTTCATAATGGTAACTCCAACATCTGCCGCATCCAATATCTCCTCGAAGAAGGAATCCTTTTAATTGATCATGGTTGCCCTAATTGGCACCAACGATCCCTGTACCAGCCTACCAAATTTTTACAGCCAGTTGGTGGCCAGCTTTGATGCCCAAGCAAAACTAAACTGGCCTAAAGGCTATAAAAACCTTTGAGGCAGACTCCAAAGAACAGGCTCACACTGACGCTCAGACACACCCACAAGCACCCACATTCAAGAGCTTTCAAGAGACCTCTTTGTGTCCAAGGAGCCTCTAAAGAATCCCTCCACGATTCTTGCTCCCTCAATATCAAAGCCACTCCACGCCCGGCGTAACTTCCAAGTCAGACTCAAAATCCATATTCTTACATCATCACGCATATCCGTCGTCCATATATCTTTCCATCTTTTGAGAAAGATTGCTAATTTGAGCGTCAAATGATAAATTGGCGAATGAGTCCCGCCAATCCTCTAACCTTTCGTAGACATCAGACCCGCTTCCATTCGACCCGAAAACCAAGCGGCATCCTGATCCGCCAACAACCCGGATCCAAGATACATTAGTTTCCATGGTGTACCTCCATCTACTTCTCTAAGAACCATCATACATACAAGAATTTTTGGAGACTTGAGTTTCTTTGTATTACATTCCTAGGTTACATATCAGGCACTCACCATGATGGCTCCATATCATAACATCCCCGTGCTAAGTGAAAGATAACGTCATATCTTCTTGCTTATAGCAAAAAAAATTTTGTTAATCAGAGATGCGCAGATTATGGAGGACTTACTAGATATTACAACGTAAAGACTAATAAAACATATTCAATTGACCTTGACATATAATCCACTGCAAAAGGGTACAACCAGGTGGTTAATGCCCGTTGTTACGTATCCATTACAAATCTCCCACGGGTCAGGACTAGTGCATTCATCCCCCCTACCCATATTTAGCGCACATTTGAAGTTTAGAAGGTTAACGTGGTAATTCAAACAAGGCAGCCAATCTTTTGCATCAGGTGTAAAAAGCACAGTGAGTAACATGAGCGCACAAAAGTGGGTAGAGTTTTAGCATCAATCAGATCAACCAGTGAAGCAGTCCAAATGCCCTTCTAGCAAAACCAATCATACTGTCATTTCTGTTTCAAAAGTTACAGCCAGCACACTGCTAAAATTAAATTCCCGAAGACATAAACTACAGAAAATAAAAGTAAACCAACACGCAATATTTGATGAAGTAGACCACATATAATATCAATTTATTACATCTACAAGACAACAGCGATCTCATTTTACTTATTGCACACTAGTCACTTCCTCCACTTATTTTTTTTCCAATTGACAATCATAAAAGGCACCATAACAACATAAATGATTAAATGCATACCTTCTGTTTTTCAGCATCAATGTAACTCCTCACTCCAGGAACTAACCTATAAAACATCAAAACCTATAGATCAGCGAACTCTCTAACGAAACGATTCTAAAGAAAGCGGGAATCGAGAATTTTACTTGATTACGTGCATGAAAAAACCTAGGAGAGAAGCCTTGAGTCCTTTTTCCAGAACAGCATCGAGGATTGATTGGAGAACCCGAGCGACCAGAAGAGAGAGAATCGGAGCGAGAATCAGAGCTAATGGTTCGTATTGTAATAAGAATGAATTCGCAGAAGCTCTGAATCGATTCAGTTGAGATAGAAATGAAGACTCCATTGGAGAAGAGCAGCGGACCAGCAAGGCAATCTAGCGTGATGCTAAAAACGGCACGGAGTGAGCGGAACGATCGTTGTTGGTCGCGTGGAGCGCTCTTTTGCTTGTTCTGAAAACTGACGTATGGAGACTCTGCAGTTGCAACAGGAACCGCCGGATTCTAGTGCCGTGGACGGTACGTGTCTTCACCATAATAGTCGTAGCGCTGGGGAGCCACGACGCGTACGCGCGTCGAATGCCGTATGAGTCTGTTATATCCGTTGGATCTTAATCCAACGGATAAAATTTAATATTAAAAAATATTTAAAAAATATAAAAATATATTTTTTATATTACATTTTAAATAAAATAATGTTTACATATTTTAATATTTTATATAAAATTTTAATATTATTTAAAAATATTAAATATCAACCATTAAATTATAAATAATCTAACGGCCAAAAGGTCGCATTGCATTTCTCCGTGTTACAATCTCGGGTGATGTTATCCTATTTTTGGAGATGACACAAAAATTAAAGAAAATTTTTTATTTTTTAAAAAATAATATCTGATTTGATGAAAACTTTTTTTATAAAAATAACTATTTTAAAATATTATTTTATTATTAAAAAATAAAAATAACTAATTTTAAAAAAAATAAGTATTATTATTATTTTTATTGTCAATTTTAAAAAATAAATATTTCCAACAATTTCAGGTCTGCCTCCTCACGCCGCCCCGTGCCGCCAACTACCGTGAGCGGGGTCCATCCAATGTGATATCAAGAATACTATATATATTGTTATTATTCCTTGAGGTAGCTGTAAACATCACGAGATCTCTATTGTTCTATGAGTGTCAGTGCACCATCCATTAGAACAATTATTCCAACCATAAGAATATGATTATAATCTCTTATTTTAAAATAACATTTTTAAGAATAGTTTTTTTATTTTTTTAATTTTAAGATTAATAATCAAAAAAAAAAACTGAAGCAAAATGTAAAATCATGAATGCGTCGATTAGTGTAGCGGGTATTGAAATTCCTTGAGATTCAGAACTCGAACAAAGAATGAAAAGTACGGGGATAGTGGGAGAACACGTTAGTTTACGTGGAAAACTCCTTAATCGGACGAGGGATGAAAAAACGAAGGCGGTCAGAAATTTCACTATAGTAAAGAGAAGACTGATGGATGCAGGAAACTTTCATTGTTCTATAAGGAAGATAAACTTTTTTCTTTTCTGTTTGCCAGGATTCTTGCGAGTGTGAGTAGATGACTTGGAATCGGGATCTTTTCCATTCTTTGAAATGGGGTATTTATAAGGGACGTGATGCCGTAAGGGACAATGGTGTTCGTGTCAACCATAAGAATGTGATTATAATCTCTTATTTTAAAATAACATTTTTAATAATCCCGACTATTTTTTTATTTTTTTATAGTGTTTTAAGCGTCTTAATCGTCTAAAAAAAACGTCTCGGTTGGGCAAAATGGACCTCTTAAAAGGACCCATCAATGTCAAATGTAAAGTAACAGGGATTAAACTTTAACTATATTATTATCACTTTTCAATAATTCTTCATATTTTCTAATGCCGTGCTTTTTTTTATTTTTCAAAAATTTTAGTCTTTTTTTATAAATGAGTAACACCCATAATAAATTCGACATAAATTTATTGTATTTTGCCACAAAAAAAAAAGATTCCAACTTGAATCTCATCGGTAGTGACTTTATAAATAAGAGAAATGTCATGATTTGCATATTGTTTCTTTATGACTTGGAAGAAAAACATTGGTAAGAAAATAATAGGAGGGAGGACATGTTCATAACTAAAAATATGAAAAAATGCAATAAATTTAAAAATTTATTTGAAAAAAAACTGCATAGTTAACGATTTTATTTAATATTTATTATTCTCAAATGATCAGAAAAAAAAAAAAGATAAGGAGGAAAAAAAAGCATATTAGTGCTCCTATGCATACATATAAAGGGGCATATAAAGTCCCTACCCTATGTCTTATATGCATGAAAAATTAGTGACAGAAAATGAAATAAAAGCTCTAGTGTTCCATGAACTTGCAATCACATTTTTTTCATATTTCTGAGATTCAATGAAGTAGTCTTTTATTCCACGGTAGAAGTATTATCAATAATTACATAAAGAGATGATAGGAAGGGTGGTTGGTCAATCCAAACAACATAATTAGCTTGCATTTGTGTTCAAAGCTTGAGCAGCTACTCGATTGCAGCCGTATTTAAACATGATTCTTATAGCACAAGAACACAAACTACCTCATAACCGAGCTAATAAAATAACGTGTTATATGAAAAGTGAAAACTACTTCTGACTGAGCAGAAGTCATTTTTTATGTACAACTCCAAACCAACTTCTTCTGAGGCTTTCACAGACTCTTTGCGGGATGATGATTCAAATAATTGCCTATAATGGTCTCAACTATAAACATCTAAAAAAGTAGTGCAGTATGTAAAACTTTTGACATATGCGACCCAATAAAAGGTTAGATTACTGCATTGTATTGTATATTATCTCATTTTTTATTATATAAAAAATTATTGTTAAAATGGGTTACTCCCTGGTGATTATTATGGCTCATGTATATATTCATATTATTTTATTCATTGACCGATCACATAGAGTTATGTGGAAGACCCAAATTATCCATATTTGAATGAAGGAGGTTGTTTAACAAGTGAAGCTACCACACCCAACGTCCCCCTCAATGGCATACCTGTATTGATAATAGAATTGACAAGTTTCGTACACGTCTAAGAAGAGTGCATGTGAAGTTGAACCTAACTTATTTTTAGGCCAGGATATATGATATTTATAGATAATAATTTTAATTATGAGAGAGAGAAATAAGAAGATGGCTAGAGAGAAATAAAGAAGAAGAAAAAAAAAAATAAATAAAAAAAATAAAAATTCACTCATCCGTTTAAGTTTTGAATCATATTTTATTCTCTATTAACCTATAGTACATTATTCTTGATACTAAAAAAAATATTTTTATCGATTGTTTTTTTCTCATTTGCTCTTATACTATTTTATTATTCAGGTTGCTTATTATAATGTGTATTATTTTTATGTTATTGTAAATTTTTATAACCAGTCTCGACATATAATAAATATTTTATAAACGTATCGTCCCATAATTTTCCTCCTCATTTTCAAAAGAATTTTTCACGTAAAATCTTATATCTCATTATTATAATTATTATTTATATTTTGTATATTATTGTATTACCTTCTTACAGTTCAAACAATGGGTTAAATATTGATTTTTGTAAAGATTAGTTTTCAACTTTTTGAATAAAAATTTGATGATTGGAGCCCTACAGTAGATTCCACGATCAGCAGGTGGTAAACCACAAACTCGCGGACCTGCAACACAAGGGTTAGAAGGGGATAATCGGTGATTACCTGAGCAAGAAGGGCAAAATTAAGCATTTACTGGACAGCTTATCACATTAAGGTGCTTCAACATCGCATCCTGCAAATATATAAAAATGTCTTTGTTTATCAATAGATCTCGTTAAATCAGAAGCCCTAGTATTTATCATGACCCACACACCTTGAACTCTCCGGCATTACTCAGATTTACCCTCACGAATAAGAAACATTTCTGCAGATTTTTGCATATTAATATTTTGATCAGTCTGTAGTCTCCCTTATAGGCTTCCCCAATAGCTGTACATAAGAATTTACAAGAATATATCATTTCATATATCATCGAATTATCATATCATTTTATAATTTAATGATATGAAATAACATTGACAATGTATTTGGATCAATACTTAGCGTTCTCTTCTGAAAGATTTGAATCGATTTCTCTCTTTCACCCTTATCTTTATTTCTTAATAAAAGTTGCAGCCATTTGTATGAAGGATAGTGTATACAATTTGTAAGAAATTTTAATGAGATAAAACTTTAATTCTCAAGACTTTTATTATCATAATTCTTCGCTAATTAATCATGTATAAAATAAATGTGCGTACATGAATTCATAATTTTATACAACACCGCAAAATATTTTTGTCTCGAATAATCAAGAGATAATTTCTCTCTCTTATCCTTTTAATATATAAAAATTTTATATAAACTTGTGCATCCCAAAATGATGGTCAAGAACATCTTTTTATAGAGGGAAAGATGATCATTTTTAAATTATCAAAATACCCCTCTTTTCACCTAAAAGATATATCTTAAGTAAATATAATCATTGAGAAGTGATATCCTTTCGTTCAAGAGATATGTCTTAAAAAGATATATCTATTAAAAAATAACACATCCATTCTATCAAAGAATACATCTCAAGAGGGTATTTCTTTTAAAAATAAATTTTTTAATATATATAAATCAATAAGATCATATTAATTTAATCAATTCAATAATTTATACGCCACGTCATCTGGAACATATTTCTAACATTCTCTCACTTGACCCATATGATAATAATATTTATCAAAATTGATTAAAATAAATTTTAAATACATAATATTATAATCCTCTAATAGTTTATATATCATAATATTATAATTAAGTAATCAACAAATGCGAGTTATAGCAGTTCCGTATCATTATACTACATAATTCCTTTCATATACCACAACACCTATAAATTACACGATTAAATCTTAAATGAGAAATATTCATACACAACACCTTTCATGTCCAACAATAATATCTTAATGAGAGACTATTCCTATTATCACTAATCCAAAACTTTAAATTTGAACCATATGAAATAAATAGGAAATATCCGAAATACATTATATGAGATCTCAAATGTCAAGAGTAATAACATTACATCATAGGTAACGATAAAGACACATAATATCAACATAATCCATAAAAATCTTTAGAGGTAAACCCTTAGTTAATGGATTTACAATCATAAGTTTAGTATTAATATACTCTATTAATACATTTTATTTCTAAATTTTAATTTTAAATGTAAGATATTTAATTTTTATATATTTAGCACCCATTAAATACTTATCATTCTTTAAAAAGAAAACTGTTACGAAATTATCACAATAAATTTTCAGCGGCTTGGCTATACTGTCGACAATTCTAAATCCTGAAATAAAATTTCGTAGTCAAAATACATATATAGTGACTTTAAAACATGCTACAAACTCTACTTGCATTGCAGACACAACAACCACAAATTGCTTTGCACTTTTTCAAAAAAATACTCCTCTATCCAAAAGAAAAATATATCTAAATCTAAACTTTTTAATATCTAAACATTCAGTATGATCTAAATCTATATATCCTGTTATCTCTAAATGATTGGATTTCTTATAAGTAAGTATGTAATCTTTAGTTCCTTACAAGTATCTCATCACTTTTTTTATATTCTTCTAGGATCCGTACCAGGATTACTTTGGTATCGTCCAAGTATACCAACCATAAAACTTATATCTAATCTAATACAAATTTAAGTTTACATCAAACTTCATATAGCAAACACATAAGGAATGTCCTTTATTTAATTTCGTTCCCATTTATTTTGTAGGTATTACATTAAACTAAATTTATCACATTCCTAAATTGGAGTAATACTGACTGTACAATTTTTCATCCCAAATCTCTTTAAAATTTTCTTGATATATCATTTTTTAGACAATTTTAACAATTCATATGATCTACTTTGAAATATTTTTATTCCTATCATATAAGTTGTCTCACTCATATCTTTCATATTAAAATTTATTAAAAGATAACCTTTAATCTCATATAACATTCCGAAATTATTATTTATAAGTAATATATCATCAACATATAAAACCAAAAATATAAACTTACTCTTATTGACCTTCAGGTATATACACTGATCAATAATATTTTTAGTGAAATCAAATGATAGAATAGTATCATGAAACTTAAAGTACGATTATTGAAAGGCTTGTTTAAATCTATATATTTATTTCTTTAATTTGCAAACCAAATTCTCTTATCATTTGACTAAGAATCATTCAGGTTATTTTATATAAATTTCTTCATCTAAGTTTTTATTTAGAAAATTAGTCTTTACATACATTTATTACAACTCAAAATCAAAATGTGCCACTAATACCATTACGATTCTTAAAGAGTCCTTTGAAATTGGAGAAAATGTCTCCTTATAATCAATACCACGTCTATGAGTATAATATTTGGTCATAAGTTTAACCTTATATCATTCAATATTACCTTTAGAGTCACGTTTGATTTTAAATACCTATTTACAATCGACTATTTCGCAACCTTTAGACAATTCGATGAGATCCCAAATTTTATTATGTGCTATTGATTTTAACTCATGTTTCATGATATCAATCCACTTTAAAAAATTATTTTCTTTCTATAACTTATTAAAAGAAATCAGATTATCATATATTCCTATATCATACTTAAATTTTTATAGATAAAATAGATAATTATTTAAAATAGTAGATCTCTTTTCTCTATGAAATTTTATTAATATTACTTTTTATGGTTATTCTATATTTCTTTCAATGATGACATTCTCATTATGGAGGGTAAAATTATCAATTTATTATTCAATAGCAGACGGAATAATAATTGTTTTAAAAATTACGGATACGGGGACTTATACCATAATTTTTTTAATCTCTATATTTTATGAAATATCACTCTTACTGATTTCACCATTCTCAAAAAATTTAACATTATCAATTTTTATTATTCTTGTATTATGATTAGGATAGTAAAACCTATACTTTTTAGATTTTTCTAGATAACTAATAAAGTATTTACTAACAATTCTGAAATTTAAAATCTTTTATTGTGGATTATATATTCTAACATCTATTGGATACCCCTAAATATATAAGTGTTGAATATTTAATTTTCTTCCAATCTATAACTTAAAAAAGAGATTTTGGAATTGTTTTACTAGAAATCCGGTTAAGAATAAAAATAGTAGTTTTCAAGGTTTTCATCAATAAAAATTTTGGTAAAGAGAAATTACTCAATATACTCCTAATTATATTCATTAATGTACGATTAGTCGTTCAGTAACACCATTTGCTGTGGCATCCCTAGTATGGTGTATTATGCACGTATGATATGCTTTTCTAATAGTTTAGTAAAAAGATCAGGATATTATTCTAATTTATTATATTAATCATAATATTTATCATCTTTATCAGATTAAATAATTTTTATATTTTTATTTAATTATCTTTTAATCTAAGTTATGTATATCTTTAAAACATTTACAGTCTAAGACATTTCATATAATAAATAAATATAACAATAACGTAAAAAATTATCGATAAAAATGATAAAATATTTCTCTCCTCCTAAAAATGGAGAGTCAAAAGTCCTACAAATATCTGTATCGATAATTTCTAAAAATTTTGTACTTCTTATCGCACAATTCTTTATATGTTTGGTTTGTTTTTCCGTAATACAATCCATACATACATCAAGATCAAAAAAATCAAGGTTAGATAAATTTTTTTCCTTTATCAACATTTTCACACGATCTTCAAATATATAACACAATCTTTTATGCTATAAGAAAGAAGAGTTTTTATTCATACATTTACGTTTTATTCCTACATTATGATGTAGGATTATAAGAATCTCAATAAAATTTTGATTAAGGTTTATTTTGTAGAGGTCATTATAAAAAATTTTTGATCTAAAAAAGGTTTTATTTTCATATATGCTTATTTTTTTATTTTTAATTTTTAAATAGTAGCCTTGAATATTAAGTTTGAAAATAAAAATGAGATTTCTGAAATTTAAACATACATATAGTATTTCTAATAAATCTAATTATATTTTAATATTAAAAAATAAACAAAAAATTTTAATAGTAAAAATAGAAACTTTGGCACTATTTTTTAAGACAATAATATTTTTATTTTCGTTTAGGATTTGGGTTACAAGGAATCCTTGCATCAATTTAAAAATATAAATATAAAAATCCGAATCGAACCATCAGGTATTTAAAAGAATTTCAATTAGATTTGATTCAAAATAAATATAAGCTAAAGGCTCACATTTCTTTTCGAATCAAGTCTTTTTTTATAATAATCTTTTTTAAAGTATCCCACCTTTTTATAAACGTGACACTTTACATTGCTTTTTTTCTTTTGAAACGCTGTACCAGAATGAGGGTCCTTTTTTTTAATGGTCTGGTCTTAATACTCTCTTTCTTTCTCTTCTTCTTTTCTTTACTACCAAAATTTGTTAAATTTATTAAATAAATTTCTTACTATTTGAATCTTGCCTCCTCTTGAACCACCATACTTCCTAATTCATTAATATTTCATTTATCCTTAATAGTATTATAATAAATTTAAAAAGATCCAAATTGATGAAGAAGAGAATTCATTATAAATTAAATAAGAAAAAATTCATTCACATTAATGCCAAGGGCTTTAAGTTTGACAACCAAATTAATCATTTCAAGAATGTGTTCATACATCCCTTAAATACCATCAAATTTTATGGTAGTAAACTTTGCCATTAGCATTCCAATAAGCGACTTATTCGCAAATCGAAAACGATTTTAACAATTTGTAGTAAATTCTTAACATTTTTTATTTCAAAAAGTATTAGCTTAATATTATTCACCATGATCATTTTCATAAATATCATACTTATTCTGTTTGATTTTTTTTATATTCTAAAATAAGATTTTTCTTCTTCTCTACTTGAATCAGTAATAGTAGCGAATTTTTTCAATTGTAATATTATATTAAGATTCAGTACACCAAGATAAAATTAAATTTACTCAAATCAATCAAAAAACTTAGTTTCATTGAATATCGAAATAGAAAAGGAGTAAAAATGTAGCGAAATTGAAACAGATATTATACTAAATTGACATACTTAATATTAATACTTTGAATAAACAAAATATGATGAATATAAAATATAAATAATATCATTACAATTCATATTTGGATATAATTATAACACACTAGTTAGCTATTATTGTGATTTTTAATCACTTATAGAAATAATTAATAATGCTTTAAAATTTAAACAAATCTATAACCTTTGGGTATTTAAAATCCTATTTAAAGTAATAGATACTTGTTAATTATGTTATTCAATTAATCAATCATATTGAAGTCGGTACACCTTTGGATCTACCATAATATCCACTAATTGAGAAATTATAACATTTTAAATTTATAAAATAATTAAATTAATATATGAAATAACTATATTAATTTTTTATTTTATCATTTAATATCTATAAACGTATTTAGTGAGACTATTTTGGCAGCTATCAGACTGCATCATTATATAAATACTCAATCGTGATTATTTTGTACAATATCATAAATAATATTTGACACAATATTTTCTCATGATAAAATGATAAATTTAAATTTTATATCATATAAATAATTAATTAAACAGTAAATATTAATATAAACAATCATTCGGTATTTTATTTCATTTACTTATATATATATATATATATATATATGTAATGGGCACTACCGTAAGGCCGATCTACTACAAGGCCCACAAATAAATTGAAGGCCCCTTAGAGATCGTAAAAGCTTAAGAATAATAGCCGAAAAAACGAGTAAGGGTTTCCTTAAATAACTTTTCACGTCTTTATAAATTTTAATCATATAAATATTATTCTTTTTATTAAAGATCGAGTTTATTAAAAAAATAAGTTAGCTAATATAATATAATTAAATTATATAAAATTATAAATTTTAATTATAATAATCAGTTTCTAAATTTATAGCATATTATATAAGATAATTCTAACCCCTTGCTCACTTAGGAGCCTGGGAAAAGAAGAAATCGCCATGGAAAAGAGGAAAGGAGTAATAGTGTGGACCATCCTGCTCATATTGACGTGCTGCAGCTGATGCCTCTGTTCTCATCCTCTACAATCAAAGGACAGAGGAAGGACACGAAATCCTGGGTCGGTGTAAATTTTCAAAGCAAAATATAGCCCACACGATCGTTGTTAGGATGCTTCTCATTTGGAGGGCTTTAGGTGGATAAATTGTACACATTTCTACTTCATATGATATTATATTATAGATATGGCATTTTCTGTGTTTGGTAACCTTCATATTAGATAAGCTAACCATTCCGTCAAGTATTACAATTGAGTGTCTAAAAAACCTAAATGATGTTACCAGATATTAAAGGATTTAAGATAAAATATATTACGATCAGACATGAGCAGGCAAATATTAAAGACATTAAATCATAATTATTTATAATTAGTTAAAACACAATTAATCTAAATAGCAAGCCTAACATATTATGTCAATATCAAATAATAATAATAATAAACCCAACAGTGAATATAACATTTGGTTTAATTAAACTCTATCCGATCAAAATGCTCAAATATTTAACATCACAAAAACTATTGATGGGTATACCGTAATTAGGCTAACCCAACGGTCAAAGATGGCCCAAATAGCCTGTTAAACGGTCAGCTCTAACGTTAGCCCAATAAGAGGTGAAGGCCTAAATCTTGAAAGGCCCAAATGCTCTCCCAACGGTCAACGCCAGCGTTGACCGTCAAGACACATGCGGGCGGCTAACTCGCGCCAGAATGGTCAACCCGAGCGTTGACCGAAATTACTGTAGCAACAGGCCGAAAATAAAAGGCTTTCTACGGGCCCGGGCCACTTGAGCCCACGATTCAGCAGGCGACCAGCAACGGCTCTTTTAGCACCTTCCATAAATTCAGCCAACACCCGAAAAGGAAATTGACAAAATCAACGCCCTTCCCATAAGGAATGCGCCAGATTTTTTCAATCTCCTATCAATTGGGGCTCTCCAACGGTAGAATGCATGGAAGGAAGGTGAGCAACTTGGAAAGCCGCTGACCGCCAGGAATGGAAGCAATCTCAGCCAGTTTGACAACTTGCACCTCCCTGTAGAAGGAAGGCCATCCAGAATAATGCAGGGGATCACACCTTCCAACCAAGGAAGATCACCATGTCATCCTTTAAGTAAACCCTAGAATTCTCATTCAGGGCACGTAAACTTTTACTCACACAACACCCACAACGACAACTAAGACAGACATACAATTCTCTGCTCTCTGCTGACACTCCAAAAATCCAAGGCATACAAACGTGCTTCTGACAGCCGTTTACTGCCTCCCAACCATCCAAATTCAAGAAGACGGCTTTGCCTCTCTTTCATCTGGAGATCCACACGCTCTTGCACTCTCTCTCTCTTTCAATTCTCAATTCAAGTAACCTTCTCAAATTTCGAAGGCTGTTAACTGATTTGAGCGTCGGAGTGTTTTCGATGGGGTAACTTTCCGTCGACACACTGAACTCCTATTTGTTTTAGTGGTGTGTAGGATCCTAACTCAGTGAACGGAGCCGGAACCAGGACAAGCGGATCAGCCTGAATCTGTTCAAAGTTCAGATCTAAGGACGTATCATTGGCGTCGTCTGTGGGAAACGCTTACAAAAAGCCAACCACAATTCCTTGCAACGCTCTCTTTTCACTGCCAGATTTATCCGCAATGGTGAATACGAGAGCCCAAGCTGGCGATCTCATTAGAGGCGCCACTTCTCCCGACCAGGACCACGCTGCTGGTACCTTAGTCAATGGGACTACAGGCGGGGCGCCAGCACCGTTCTTTCAGCAATTGATGGAGCAGATACAGACCAATAACCGATTACTCCAAATACTCTGCTCCCGACAAGAGCAGCCACAGCAGACGACTCCGCTAGCAGCCGTCCCTGCACCAGCCACCAAAAAGGTGGCTAGAGGAAAAAGAAGCCGGCCAGAAGGCCGGAGAGACCCACGAATAATTCAATCCCAACCTCTTCGCGCGCTCCAGACCAGAACAAGCCTGAAGAGCGCTCTGGGAGCGCAACTCCGGGAGAAAGTTCAGAGATAAGAAATCCCCGATACTCTTGAGCAGAAAATAGGAACACAGGCCAGGAGCAAGCCTCCAAGACTGCCAGGTCCGTTGGAGGCAGAAGCCAGCCGGCTACTGGACCCTCCGGGGACAAAATAGAGTTGAGAGCTTACCTCAACTCTAAGAGATCTACCAACGCTGCCGCACAGATCCACGGGTGGGTAAGATTTGGAACCGTGTGTTCAAGGACAATGAGCACGCTATTGACCTTGATAGATCTCCTTTCACAGTGAAGGTCCTAAACCGTCCACTGCCCACCAAGTTCAAGATGCCTTCTGCCTACCAAGTTCAAGATGCCTTCTCTTGACTCATACGATGGGAGTAGTGATCCGGTTGATCATCTGGATCACTTTCGCACCCATCTAAGTCTACGAGGGTAGGAAGACTCAGCAATGTGCCGCTGCTTTCCGCTCATGTTGAAGGGAGATGCCCGTATCTAGTTTCATCACCTCCCTTCAGGCTCCATCAGCAGCTTCCGGGAGCTCACAGATCTCTTCCTGGCTCAGTACGCCTCAAGTCGACGGGAATAGAAGAAATCATGGCACTTCTCCCACATCAAGCAGAAGTGAGGAGAGAACCCACGGCGATTTCTAGACCGCTTTGTGGTAGAGGCCAGTCGGATTTTTCAGATCACGGAGGAGATGAAATTAGACAGTTTCATCTCTGCGCTGACCTACGGGGACTTCTTCAAGCACCTGGCCCATAAGACTCCCCAGACCTTCCGAGAGGCGGAGTCAATCACCCGAGCATACGCAGCAGCAGAGGAGGCCAACGAAGCAAAAGTCAAGAACGGGCAGATAAGCCTCGATCATTCCCTGGAGAGGGAAAAAGAAAATACGACGACGGTGATCACTACTTCCAAAAACAGCACAGGATTGGACCGCCAGAACGTAGAGATTACGGGCCCACCGGCTTTACGCCCCTAACAGACACACGCTCTAATGTCCTCATGCAGATTCGCAGAAAAAAATTCCTGAAGTGGCCAAAATCACTGAAGAAGGACACTGGGAACCAGTCAAAGTACTGCGAATTCCACCGCTCTATTGGACGTTCTACTGAGGATTGCAAGACGCTGCGAAGGGAGATTGAGGAGCTGATTCGCAGGGGCCACCTCACCAAGTTCGTCAAGAGCTTTGGGCAGAATTCTGGAGCAGCTGGCGGAGAAGGGTAGGAGCCATCTCCTCCTCGAAATCGGGTTACGGTAGGGGTGGTTAATATGGTCACCACCCAACCTGCCAAAAATCCACCCGACAACAAGGAGCAGCAGACTGGGAGGAAAAAGTAGCGCACAGCGGACAACACCATTAGCTTTAATGATAATAATTTGACTCATGTAATATCCTCCCATGCTGATCCCCTTATTGTATCCGCGCTCGTTTCAGACAGTAGTGTCGACTACCAGTTGAAGCGAGTATTTATTAATAATGGTAATTTAAAGGATTTGCTTTACTAGGATGCGTTCTTTAAACTAGGCTTAAAAAAGAACAAATTAAAACCTGTCGAAGGCTCATTGTATGGCTTTGACAACAAGCCAGTACTCGTCCAAGGGACTATCCAACTGGAGGTCACCTTGGGCACGTATCCAAAAATAGAGAGTCGGACACTCACCTTCCTGGTGGTCGACCTACCCTCTATTTATATCGTTATACTAGGCAGACCGTACTTACGACGTTCGGGGTAATCACCTCAATTTAACACCTTAAGATAAAGTTCCTAACGCCTTACGATGTAGGAGAGGTGTTAGGTGACCAAGTTACTGGGCAGACATGCTACATGTCTCAGGTTACCCCTAGCGGCAGCACTAGAACAGTTGGGGAACTTGATTATCGAGACGAGATAACCCTACAGTAAGCTCAGTGTGGCAAAGCCACAGATCTAGTCCCACTAAACCCAGATGAACCGGAAAGGTGTGTACAGATCGGTAGCTTACTCACCGGAACACTGCGCAATGAGTTAATCACATTCCTGCGACGAAATACTGATATTTTCGCGTAGACTTCAGCAGACATGCCTAGGATTCCAGTAGAGGTGATGGTCCACAAGTTAGGGCTTGATCCTGGCCAGAAGCCCGTTAAACAAAAGCGGAGAAACCACTCCGTAGAAAAATTGATCGACATCCGAGAGGAGGCGAAGAAACTGCTGGACACGGGATTTATTAGAGAAGTCCACTACCCGGATTGGCTCTCTAATGCCATCCTGGTGAAGAAAAGTAATGAAAAATGACAGATGTGCGTCGATTTCACCGAAGGTAACAAAGCCTGCCAAAAGGACAACTTCCCTTGCCCAAGATCGACCTGCTGGTTGACTCGACAGCCGGACATGAGCTGCTAAGTTTCATGGAAGCCTATTCGGATTACAACTAGATCCAAATAAGTCCTGAAGACGAGGAGCACACCTCGTTCATGACTGATCAGGGCACCTATTGCTACAAAGTAATACCCTTCGGACTAAAAAACGTTAGAGCAACCTATCAACGACTGGTAAACAAGATGTTTGAAAAACAAATCGGTCGCAATATGGAGGTCTATATGAACGACATGCTCGTCAAGAGTAAGGTAACCAGCGACCACATCCGCGACCTGACAGAGTCGTTTGAGGTGCTCCGCAAGCATCATGTGAAGCTGAACCCGGCTAAGTATATCTTCGGGGTAGCCTCCGGTAAATTCTTGGGTTTCATCGTCTCCCAACGGGAAATTAAGGCAAACCCAGAGAAGATTAATGCCCACGCAGACATGGCTCCCCCGCGAAGCATAAAGGACGTTCAACGATTGGACTGGACACTGGCAACGCTATCCCGCTTCCTCGCGAAGTTTGGCGACAAATACCAGCCCTTATTTAAGGCCCTAAGAGGAACAAAATCCAACGGGTTTCAATGGACGACAGACTGCCAAATAGGTTTCGATGAATTGAAGCGGTATCTGGCCAACCCGCATTGCTAGTGTCACCCAAGGGCGGAGAAGAGCAATATATTTACCTGGCAATGTTGGAAGCATCCCTAAGTTCTGTCCTCGTACGTCAGGACTCCGACACTCAACAGCTGGTCTACTACGTAAGTAAAATATTGACCAGCCCAGAGACCCGCTACTCGCGCGCAAAAAAACTGGCCTTGGCACTTATATTCTCTGCGCAGAAGTTAAGGCCATACTTTCAGTCACACCGTGTAGTGGTCCTTACAAACTAGCCTTTGAAAAATATACTCCAGAAACCCGACATTTCTGGACGGTTGGTAAAATGGGCTATCAAGTTGGGCGAATTCGACATCGAATTTCTGTCCAGACTTGTTGTAAAAGCGCAGGCTTTGGTTGACTTCATTGTTGAAACCACGGCCCAGTTCTCAAAAAGCAACCCGCAGAAAGCGTGGAACAGCTTGACGGAGTTCCAGAATGGATACTTCACGTAGACGGATTGTCTACAGACGTTGGCAGTGGCGCTGGAGTGGTTCTCACGACCCCCGACGGTTTCGAGGTGAAGTATTCCCTCAGACTTGATTTTCCGATAACCGACAACGTTGTCGAATACGAAACCCTGTTAGTCGGATTACGATTAGCAGAGAAGTACTCTACCAAGAGGTTGGCGGTCTATAGCGACTCCGAATTAATGATTAACCAAGTTAACGGAGACTTCGAGGTAAACAACCATCACCCGGCCAAGTACTTGGCAAAGGCAAGGGAGACTGCCCAGGGTTTCGACAAACTAACCCTGGTTCATGTTTTCAGAACTGAAAACTGGAAAGTAGACCAACTAATTAGAGTCGCTGCAGCCGAAAATCCAGAACACTACTCTAGGGACATGAGGGAGATACTAAATGCTCCCAGCATAGAGAAGCAAGAGGCGATACAGATTTTCGAAGTAAAAAACTGGATAACGCCCTACCTTAACTATCTAGCTGATGGATCATTGCCAAAAGACACAGAGAAAGCTAAACAAATCAAAAAGACAGCCGGCTGGTACATTGTGGTTGACGGACGGCTATATCGCCGTGGCTACTCAACCCCATACCTCCGGTGCCTAACTTCCGAAGAGGCTGACTACGCCTTAGGCGAAGTGCACCTTGGGATTTACGGATCACACATTGGCGAAAAAAACTTAGCCATCAAAGTCATGCGGCAGGGCTAATACTGGCCCTAGATAAAAAAGGACGCGCTCGAATTTGTGAATAAGTGTGAAAGCTACCAGCTTCACAGTAACCTTCACCGCCAGCCGTCCGCTAACCTGAAGACACTTCAGGCCCCTTGACCCTTCGCGCAATGGGGGCTCGATATTCTCGGCCCATTTTTCATTGTCACGGGGTAAAGAAAGTTCATCATCGTGGGTATCAACTATTTCACCAAGTGGGTTGAGGCCATCCCACTGGTGAAGATTACGGAGCACAATGCCCTTGAATTCCTTCGCCAGAATATTATTTGCAGATTTGGCGTCCCTGAGGTCATCGTGATGGACAACAGGACCCAATTCTCTGGGAAACGCTTTATCAAGTATTGCGCCAACCTTGGCATCAAGTTGGTCCACACTTCGGTGGCATACCCCCAAGCGAATGGACAGGTGGAGGTCACGAATCGAACGCTACTACACGGGTTAAAGACTAAGTTGGAGGGCGCAGGGGGCTCCTGGGTAGACGAGCTCCCCTCAGTTCTCTGGTCTTACCGGACAATCCCAAAAGAACCAACGCGCGAGACTCCCTTCAGTCTCTGCTATGGGACTGAAGCGGTAATCTCGGTCAAAATTGGGCTTCAAAGTCTTAGGGTGGAATCGTTTGACCCACAGAGTAACTTCCAAAAAATCAGAAAGCACCTAAACTTATTGAATGAAGCTCGCGATGCCGCCAGAATATGAAAAGAGGCCTACCAACATTGAATTGCCCGGTACTACAATAAAGAGGTAAAGGCATGACAATTCGATAGTGGAGACCTGGTCCTATGAGGTGTCAAGGCCACAAGCAAGCTGGCCGGCCGCAATAAGCTCTCCCCTAATTGGGAAGGGTCTTTCCCAGTCTCCGCCGTCCTGTGAAACAGAGTATATAAACTCCGAAACCAAGACGAAAAGTTGGTCACACGAATGTGGAACGCGCTCCACCTCAAACGTTACTTCCAATAAATGGCACAGGTACGTATTTGCATTATTATGTGTACGCATCCGCTTGCTTGTTTTAATTCGTCAAAATGAGTGTTTCCTTAGCATACTGCCTTCCCCTTCCTGTATGCATATATATGTATTTGTTTTACAGGTTACCTGACCTAGACTGTCCCTAAGTCGGGAGGGTCCTCACCCTCTTGTTAATAAACTCTGGTCATTCAGACGGCCCATAAGTGGTCAAACATGAACTTCAGTCATCCGAGCGGTCCATTAGCAGTCGTATTTAAACCTTAGTCATCCAGGTGGCCCATAAACGGTCTAGTATGAACCTCAATTATCCAAGTGGCCTGTTAGCGATCATATTAAACCTTAGTCATCCATGCGGCCCATATGTGGTCGAATCTAAACCTTGATCATCCAAGTGACCCGTTAGCGGTCAAAATCTTAGGGGGCTAACGCAGCACACGCAACAACCTCCTCCACGAGGAGATAGCGTGATCAGTCAACGATAGTTGAAGGGAGAAAAATTCTTCTCCAACACTGGGTGCCAAGTCAGCACTTGGGCAGCGCCACCAGGCTTCACTTACAAGCCGCTACTACTAGACCGGTTAACACAGTCTCCTACAAAAAGCCTAAGGACTTCACTCCTTTGGTAGCAATGCAATGGCCACCAGCAAATAAGTTGGCCATCCAGTACAGTAGACATGCAAGCACAAAACAGTAAAAAGAAATGGACACAAAGTGAAAAAATTCTTATTTTATTGCTTTGAAACATATTATAATATACATAATACAAGGGGAAGACCAAAAATTAACAAAAGGCTAAGGAGGCGGCACCTGACCGTCTTGTGGATCCCTCACGAGACTGTCGCAGGTCTAGGCGGACCTATTTGACATATTCAGCAGGTCCACTAAAAAATTAGGGTCAATAAGTGGCACGATATGCCAACACATATTTACCCTTTCCCATATCCGCGACCACATCAGCTGCTCAATCTCGTGGGGGCATATCCGGAGGCTCAGGCGATTCTCCAGCTCCGTCAGCTGCCCTCCAAGCTAGCTAAGCCGCCCAATGAGTCGCTCGTTCTCCTGCCTTAGCCGGGCATTTTTCTCCTTTAGACTGGCGTTCTCAACTTCCGTATCAACCAGAACAGTCTGCAAGGCAATGGCATCGGACCTGTGCTCTGCCCCTAAATCTGCCAGCTTCGCATCTTGTCAGGTAATCTCTGCCTCCCTACCAGAGATCATCTGGTCCCGCTGGTCCATCACCTTGGCAATGGCAACCATCACCTTCTTCTTCTACACCAAAAAACAAAACAAGTTTGGAATTCTAAAAGGAGAAATTATGCAGAAAGTATCACGAAAGATTATACCTCCCAGACTCTCCGCACGGGCCTCTCAAGTCTGGCCTCCAAGCCTGGCTCAGGCATCGACGGGCCGGAAGCGATGCCCTCGCGAGCAGAGCTGGCAGCGGCCTCCTCCAGGATCTCATCCAAGAGCCCCTCATCGACGTCATCTACAGCGGCAGCAGGCTCCCCAGCCGACGGCCTCCACTACGACTGCTGGAGGACCAAGAACACATGGGCGTGCAAAAGTATCGCATCAGATGAAACTCGGGTGCCAATAATTTACCTTAATTGTACATGAACGCTATGATAGGCATACTTCGATCACCACATATTCTATTTAAATTACACTTGAGCACTATATAAGTGCATAATTACTGTTTCAAACACACACGAGCGTAAAAATAGGCACTAATCAAGCTCTAAGACTAATTCCATCTATTTTTATTTTTTTTATAAATTTTTATTATATAATTTTTATCAAAATTGATTCAATATCTATTAATAATATTATAGAAACATTATTTGAGTGCATGAAAGTAACAAATGTGCAAAAAAGGTCTCCATTTTTCAAACATTTATCCGTAATAAAAAAATCACCTAAAATATCTTAAATAATTGAGCACTCTTATCTCATTACAAGTCATGTATGTAGTATCATAAGCCCTTTCACAACTGTAGAGATTATTAACAGATGCAATGTAAACAGCAATAGGAACCGCATTCCAGATCACTTTGTATGAATGGAATAACTTTAATATGCCGTCACACTGTCATCAATTGCCACCACGCCACCACTACCATCACTATCATGTTTTTAACTCGCTACCATCATCACGCTGCTGCGGCCGCCACCTCTACACTGCTACTATCATGTTGTCGCCTCCACCACGACCATCACCTCACCACCACTAGCATGTTGCCATCACCCGCAACCTGCTGCCACCACCACCATCGCACAGCCAACACCACCTCTCCATCACCATCACGCCATCGCCACAGCCATCTCTCCACCACCCTCATTATCCTACTGCCGCCAAATAACGACGAACGTTGGTTGATCTGGTCAGCCTGCCCTAACCAAATAGTGCTATGTAATTTTATATTATGCTTTAGTCTTTGAGAATACTTGCGAGAGAAGAAAAAATCAAGTTTTATAGTGGTAGACTAAAAAACCTTGACACGTCTTTTGAGAAGTGACTTCTTATCCACCGTCACATCTATTATTTGGCCCCACATGCAAGATTTATCAGCCGAACTCGTGCTAGCATGTAATTGATTATCTAATCTATAGACAAAATAGTTATTCGAAACGTAAACAACAGCAATATTACGTGTCATATATTTCTTGGTTTCATACGTTCAAAGAACCTTTTGCATCAAGGAAAATTATGGGTGTGCAGTTTTCAAACTTTCTTGTCGTTGGGTTTGAGCCAAATATTAAAAATCAGACCATCATAATAATTTGTAATTGTTAGAGTATTCAAATTGACAAAAGCCAAAATCTTAAAATTATCTTGTTAGAAAAGGTGAATTATTAGTCATGAAAAATTACCGTATCAAAAAATATAAGCTATTAGACAAAAAATCTGAAAAGACCAAAAATGTGCGAGCTGTGAAAGGTAAATTGTAACTCGAATTTATTAAACTCTCGACATAATAATATTATCGATGAGGATAATTAATATTTTATTAATTGTAAATGAGTTTAAGATAATTCTATATTAAGGTCAAGCATACTAGAATAATCACCGTTTAGTCAAAAATTATTTTCAAATACCGATGGATAATAATTATGGCAGGGGTGTAATTAATAAAATAAAAATTAATTAAATTAGTTTAATTAAAATTAATAAATTTGGAAATCCAAATTCACCCCAAACACCAGTTTCAGTCACTCCATTTTTTATTTCGAAAGTTATCAATTCATCAAATACATTCCCTCCAAACGACGTGCACAGCTGCAGCCGCCCCCTCTTCTTCTTCCCTCATCACCACTGAACATTGAACGAGAATTATGAAGAGAATTTGAGTAGCCTTGAGGTTTAAGCATCTGGTTGGGGGAGTTTAACAAATTAATGGAGAGTAGACTAACGATGCTAGAGGCTGCTATTGCTGCTAGGGCTGCCATGAAGAATTAGAGGAGGTGCACAGTGTCATTGCCGTGAAGAAAAGTAACAATCAAAAAAGGTGAAAATTTGCCCTTTTTTATAGTTTTTACATCCTTTTGTCTCTAAGTTGATGCTAAACGTTATGAATATACTAGATTAACTTGTTATATAAAAATCTTAGCTGTCCTAAAGCATTTTATATATCCCAAAATCTCTGCAACTCATGCATAATTATGGTAGATTTAGATTTGATATTTATATTGGAATTATTATTTAGTTTGCTTTTTTATGGTCAGTATAGTTTTGGAGTATTATTAGATAGATATTCATGCAAATATTATATTGTAATGGTTTGGATAAGTATTGACTATTTTTTCTTATAAGTAAGTCTAACTAGAGCAGGTTTTTAAATTAATTATTTGAAAACTAGTTAGGATTAGTTCAGTCAAATTATATGTTTGCTATCAAATATTATTACGGATATTTTATCATTTTGGGTTTGATTTATTAAATTCGATCCAGTATTTGGGTTATTGAAATTTTTTGTTAGGATATGGATCACTTCTGTGTGGACTTATATCCGATTGGTAGAACAACGAGTCTAACCAAATATGCATGAGTACAATACTACGGAAAAGTATTGTTGTGCTTACCGAACAACAAGAGGCCGGCCAGCTGAGAAGGGACCAGCCGAGTAGCAAGAGGCCGGCCAACTGCAGAGGCCAGCCGAAGGCACTGATACAAAGGCTGATTATAGCCTGTCTAGAAAGCTAGTTATCTGCAATATCCGTGCAAACAGCTGTCTTTGCAGAAGTAGAAAGTTGACTTTTAGAGTTGGTAGCAAATTTTATACAGCAAATCAATTACAAAATTTACAACTGAAAGGCAGCGCTGCAAAGTAAGTGACAGACTTTTGTAGGGCATGCTACAAACTTACAGAGTAGCATTGCCCGGTGCTTTTGTATATATATGTGTGTGTGTGTGAGCGTGGAGAGTGAGAAGCAGTAAAGAAAAATAAAGAATCGCTATTTTTACTCTTATATTCTGTTCTTTTAGGATTTTTTTAACCAAAAAATTTTTGTAATTAAATTGACATAGTAAAATTTTTATAAATTAAATGTCTCGTAGTTTTCTCCCTCTTATTCAGGAGAGAATTTTCACGTAAAATTGTGTATGTTATTCTTTCCTCTTCCTATTGTGAGTGTTTATTGTTATCGCTTCTCCCCTTGATTCCACTGTATATTTCAAATGTTGATTACTTGTCAAATAAACTTAATTTAGTATTTTCCCAAGTTCAATAAAAAAAATTATTTGCCAATTATGAAATTTTAATTTTATAAATCCAATTAAACCTATGCCAAGCCACACCTCCATTTTTTTGATCCTCAAACAGACTCGAGTATTATAAGTGATGCAATGTGAACGCTCTCCAACTCGTATTACCGCGTGAATTGACGAGTTGCATTCCTTGACCAGGGCCGGCTGATAATATAATTTTTGCGGAAAGCAAGCACAGATTGGAGCATTTTTGGCGTATAGCAAGCAAGATTATCGGCAAATATATACTCTATAATAACGTTAAAATCTCATTCATTCATCTGTACTAATAAATTCGCATAAAAATTAATTGATAAATAAATATCACGCCATCTTAAGATATCATGACCATGGTTAAAAATTATCTAATGCGTATTTGAAAAATCGATTCGATTTAGACCATTTAACGACCTATATCCGAGTATGATCTAGAACTCTAAACCGATTTTCTGTGTACCATAAACAAAACAAAGGTGAAAGGAATCCTGGGATATTTAAGTCAATAAAATATTTTCTGTAATAGATAAAATAAATAAAAAAGTATAAAGATAATTAGAAAGAATTTACTAGACTCAATTTGTTGGAGTGTGGAGGCTGAAACTTATCCAAATTATAGTCTTTTGAAAGTTTGAAAGTCTTATTATTTATACTTTCTACCCCTTTGAGCCTATCCGGATCTCATATTTATTGTGAACCTATTCAAGTCCTAAATTTACATGGAGTCTATTCAAGTTTTTAATTTAATCTAGTTTTGCTTGAGTAACTTGCTATGGTTAATATTGACAAAGTGACCATATTATTGTGATCAGCAACGCTATCCAATTGGAGGATCTAAAAGAAGGCCTTTAGTAGGCTCTGACAAAGACTGGCGGTGACATTCAACAACTGAAGCTGCCGAGTGCATGGGCTTTGGCAACAAGTGGTGGTGCCATTAGACAACTGTAGGTGATGAGTGTGGATTATCAGCGCAAATTGCCAGTGTAGATGCAGACACAGTCGACACAAAGGAGCAAGACAAAGGTAGCTTTAAACTTAGGCGTAGGCCTGGCCGGGGTCCAGGCATAAGGTACATGCATAAGGCATAGCCTGTGCAGGCATAGCCTGTGCAGGGAGTTAGGTGACAATAGAAATGACTTTGTACCTAGACACTGGCCTGGCCAGGGTCCAGGTAGGTGACTAGAGAAAAGCACAGTGGGCTTGGGCAACAGTCATGGCGACAAACCCAAGCACAATCCTAATTTAGGTCCAGGTGGGTGGCTGATGGAAGTGAGAGACGTGAATTTAATAACAAAATGACAGCCAAAGCGGACAATCACCATCCAACAGCAGTGAACGATGCCAGTCCAGTGGCGATAGCAAGCCTAAGCCTCATAGCGGAGCCACGGCTGATTCCAGCAATGCCATTTGATGACAACAGGCAGTAGCCCTGGTGCTGGTCAGTGGTAGTTGACGCAATTAGCCATCCACCTTGCCTCTCTCTCCTCTTCTCTGTTTTGCTCTAACCCCCTTCCTCTTTGAGTCTCTTCCTTTAAATAAATGAGAGCTCACCTTCTGATTGGTAGACAATGCAGGCAGATAACACCTTTTATGTAGCTTTAGTTGCATGGGGGACATCTAACGCCCCACATTTCTTAGTGCTAAGTGCACAACCAGGCATCCTTGATTGGGTTGTTTATTTTGAGACTGTCAATTATTTATTTATCCATCAAAATTTTTAATTTTCTCTTATCCAGATTAGCTATCATGAGTTCACTATATTAGAATCTAACAATATCGTTCAAATATGTTTATAATGTCACAACATATGCCAACAACTATAAGGTATTATTTAATTTTTATCCGAAATATTCTACAGCTATTGTTGTAGGAGCAATATTGCCGCTCCATATTAGTTATTTGCAAAATCAATTTTTCATTAATTCAAAATCAATATGCTGGATTGTAGGCCATTTGGTCTACTTATTAATTAGATATCATTTAAGATCACTCAATATTTAGTTTAATGAAAAAAATACTATACAAAAAAATTTTATTTTTTTGTTTATATTTTGTGAATTTATTACACATATCAATGAAGTTACAAAAAGAGCTATCACGCATTACATATTTCATAAGATATCCCTTCCTAATCAGCTCCCTACAAATTTAGATGTTAAATTTTTCGATTTTAAATTAAAATAGTCTTTTTTTATCTTTAATTTCTAACTGGTACTACTTAAGCGATATGATTTGGTCATATGATTACAGGTATTAGACTCCAATTACTCTCTATTTAATAAATCATCAACCCCTGCAAATTAGCGCATGATTTATATCTAAAATCACTCATAAAAATGAAAAAAAAAATGTTGCTACTTTGCTATAAATTTCTACTTTCTTTTTTGGTGTTGTGTGCACATTATACATGAGCCCCTCTTAAAATGTATTGTGTAAGAGAGAGAGAGAGAGAGAGAGAGAGAGAGAGAGAGTATGACAATAGATATAAATTTTGTTAGTCACCCATTGTTGGATTTAAATCTAACCATATCGGGTTTAAGAGATCAATACCCTATTCATACCAAATAAATTGATAAGTCGTATATTTTCGGCCCACTGAGCAAAACTAGTAGTTTCTTGCTCACAATACTTTTTTGAGTCCAACTGTAGGTTTCATGATCCGGCGATACTGGGTGAAAAGGTCGCTATTCGGTTATATAATTATTTCATAATTTTTATATAACTCAGTTTTTATATGTAGAAAAAGAGAGAGAGAGAGATTTGTTTACAAAGAAAATGAGAAATTTTTTAAAAATTAAAAAGCATATTTGCTCTAACTGTATATAAAAAAATTTATAAATAAATTATATGAATACTGATACTGTGTCAAAGGTGAATGACTGAGAATTCTATTCAGTTGAATTTTTGAGAAAAAAATTCAAAGTTTGGCTAGTTTGTGTCAGCTTGGTAAACTTGGCTTTCACCGATGCCGGTCAATTCAATCAAATGAAAAGCAAGTTTCTTAGTCTCCCATTTGAATTTCGGAAGATAAAAGACAACACATAATTTATATTTTCATTTATAACTATAATCAACTTATTTACAAAAAGAAAAATTCATCACGAATTCATATATATTTTTTTTCCTTCAATTATTTATATGACTAATTATTATTATGGGTATTTAGAAAAATATATATATTATTTGGATATACTTAAAATATTTTTAAAAAATATAATATTCATTTATATTAATAAATTTTTATAAAAATTAATAATTAAGTAGGATACCACTAACATATTGAGAAAAAGATGATGCGAAACATCTCATTTAGGGCCCAGCTTTCCAAATGGTGTGAAAGCATCCTTTGGTTGGCATCAAGTGACACAAGTACTGTGAATCCGGTCAGGTTCCAGTGTTTCTTGTGCTTGTGGTTATGTCTAAAGAAAAAAAAAAGGGCGTGATGGGACTGAAAGGAAAAAATCATTGTTGTCAATGTCTTTATACATTTCATATAACTATAAATCTATAACTTTATTACAATTATAGAAGAATTAAAAGAATATGAATAAGATAAGATATACGTGTATAATTGATCTTATTTACTTGATTTAATTTGACTTGAGTAAAAATTTTTATTCATGAGACTATGGCAAATTATTTCTCTTATTATAGCATTTTGCAAACAGAAGTTATGTTGCTTTGTATATGATGCCAAATTACTCATTTATATGTATAATTCTCAAGAATAGCGTATTAGTTTGTGTTGGGTTATGGATCACTCCCGTGTGAGCCCATACTCACTTGATGTGACGAGTGGAGGTGCATATCCTCACTGCATGAAGAAAGATCAAGTTGAGCTCGCTAGACGCTCGAGCGGATTTTTCAGTATAGCCGCCGCTCGCTGTGCGCCCGCTAAGAGCTCGAGCGGATTTTCCAGAATGTGCCCCACTCGTTGTGCGCCCGCTAGGGCTCGAGCGGATTTTTCAGAATGTGCCCCGCTCGCTGTGCTCTCACTAGGCACTCAAACGGGGGCCGACGCCCGCCGCGCGCTCCACAGCCGCTCGAGCTAGCGCACGCCAGTTATATAAAATGCCGACTTTACGTTTTTAGGGAAATTAAATCAATTTGAGCACCGTTCCAGAGAAGAAAAAAGAGAGAAAAGAGAAAGAAGAAAAAGAAGATGAAAAATTGAGCATCCGTTCGGGTTTTTAATCAAGTTTCAGTCTTCGGTAATCCGACGTACGAGATTCTTGCTGCTGTGAAGAACGTCTGCTGGGTTTCATCTCTACTCTTATTCTTTATACTTCTTATACGGGCTATTCACAGTTAGTTGATATTGATTTTTGTGATTTAGGGTTTGTATAACCGATCAACTGCTGTTAGTGGAAATTTTGGACTCTGTGTCCTGTGGTTTTTCTCCCTCGTTTCATAGGGAGTTTTTCACGTAAAAATCGTGTCTTTCTTGTTTGTGATTGTTTATTATGTGCTTGATATCGTCTATCACGTATTTTCTCACAGTTCAAACAAGCTTTTAATTCTAACAAGTGGTTACAGAGATATTGGTTCGTATTGGGTATTGTGACTTGCTTGAATTGATGGCATATTCGTCGTCAAAGAATCTGCCGTTTGGCACTGAGCAGTTCAACGGGTAGGGAAACTTTATTCTCTGGTAAGAGAGGGTGAAGAACATTCTGACCAGAGAAGGGACAGTGAAGGCGTTGAAGAAGAAGGATGAAAAGCCTCAAAAAATGACCAACGATGAATGGCAAGATAAGAGAGATCTTGCAAACTGCACTATTAAGTTGTGCCTGGCGGACAACACTCTCCAAGAAGTTATTGGCCTAACTGATCCGGCGGAGATCTGGGAGAAGTTGGAAAGCCGTTACAAGTCCAAATCTCTGACAACCAGACTGCACGTAAAGAAGCAGTTTTATGGCTTACGGTTATCAAAAGAAGAGAACTTTGAGAAATACTTGGATGAATTTAATCGGATATTGACGCAAATATCTACTCTTGATGAGAAAATCAAGGAGGAGGACAAGGCACTGGTTCTACTGGCCTCTCTACCGGCCACCTATGATCATATTGTTACAACCTTGCTGTTCGGTAAGGATACCTTAAAGTTGGACGAAGTTATTGCCTTTCTGCTCATGAACGAGTCTAGACGGTAACAAGAGACCTTATCGTCTTCTCATTTTGAGGTGCTGGTGACCGAATCCAGGGAAAGAAGTAAAGGTAACCACCAGAAATCAGGAGAAAAAGGACGTAGTAAGTCACGGTCCAGATATCAAAACCTGGAGTGCCATCATTGTGGCAAAAAGGGCCACATCAAGAAGCACTGCTACAAATAGAAGCGTGAGAATATTGAAGGTAATGAAAAAAATGCTGACAAGACTCGGGAGGAAGAAAGAGCTACTATTGTTACCAGGACTGATCTTTGGCTGGTGTGCCAAGAGGATAATGTGGAAAATCTGGCTGATTTTGAGACAAGCTGGGTGGTGGACAGTAGTGCTTCGCTTCACTTCATGTCACGTCACGGAAGGAGTTCTTCATATCATAAACTCCTGGCGATTTTGGAGTGTTGAAAATGGGCAATGAACTATATCCCGTATTGCTGGCTATGGTGATGTGTGTCTTACCACAAGTAATGGAACCAAATTGATGTTGAGGGACGTTAGACTTGTCCCGGATGTTCGACCGAATCTAATCTCAGCTGGTAAACTTGATGATGAGGGCTTTTGTAGCACATTCGGCGCAAGAGCATGGAAGCTGACTAGAGGGTCTCTAGTTGTGGCTTAGGGCAGAAAAGTTTTTAATTTGTATGTGTTGCAAGCCTCGATTACAGTGGAAGATGTGCATATTGCTAGAGATGAGGAGCTTTCAGATTTGTGGCACCGTCGGTTGAGTCACATGGGTGAGAAGGGCCTGAACTGTTTAACGAAGAAAAATTATCTTCGATGTGTAAAAACAGCTCAACTGAAGACTTGTTCTTATTGCATGGCTGGAAAGTAACGACGGATCTTATTCAACGGCAATTCATCTATAAGGAAGACTGATCTTCTTGAATTAGTCCACATCGACATATGTGGCCCATTCAAGGTGAAGACTCTTGGAGGAGTACTCTACTTCATCACATTTATTGATGACTGTTCTCGAAAATTGTTGGTGTATCCACTGAAATCGAAGGATTAAGCTTTTATGTTCATCAAGCATTTTCATCTTTGGTTGAGAGAAAAACGGGGAAGAAACTGAAATGCATCCGAAGTGATAATGGTGGGGAGTACATCGGAGCGTTTGATGAGTATTGCCGATCTCATAGAATTCGTCATCAAAAGACTTCACCGAAGACACCGCAACTAAATGGGGTAGCCGAACGAATGAATGGGACTTTGATGGAGAGTGTCCGATGTGTGCTTTCGGAGACGAAGCTCCCTGGCTCGTTTTGGGGGGAAGCCTTGAGGACCATGGCTCATATCGTCAACTTGTCACCACACGGTACCTTGAATGGGAAAGTGCCTGAAAAGATATGGACCGAAAAAGATGTATCCTACGATCACTTGCGCGTATTCGGATGTAAGGTTTTTGTTCACGTTCCTAAAGATGAAAAGACAAAGCTGGAGTCAAAGACCAGACAGTACATATTTCTCGGTTACGAGAAAGATGAGTTTGAGTATCGACTGTATGATCCAATTGAGAAGAAGCTGGTTCGATCTAGGGATGTCATGTTTGTTGAGAATGAGACTATAGAGGATATTGGCAAAGACTCAAAGTTTGTCTCCAAGAATGATGACAGCCGGGCACGTGATTCAGATATTCTGTCGACACCTGTTCATCAGCAGAATGAAAGTCAAGGCAATGCTGAAGATGAAGAAGATCACGAGACTGCAGTGCCCGATAGTGATGAGGATGAAGTTATTCCTCCTGATACTGCAGAGCCTATCGAGACTGTTCCACTCTGACGATCAACAAGAGATCGAAGACCTCCTACTCGTCTGTCAGCCGAGGAGTATGTGTTACTCACAGACGGAGGAGAGCCCGAATGCTTCGAGGAAGCTATGGAGGATGAATACAAGGCGGAGTGGATGAAAGCTATGCAAGAAAAGATGGCATCGCTGCATGAAAATCACACATTTGAGTTGACAAGGCTACCAAAGGGAAGAAGAGCATTAAAGAACAAGTGGGTTTTCAGATGAAAGACAGATGAAAAAAACAGCTCACAATCGAGGTACAAAGCGAGACTGGTTGTGAAGGACTTCAATCAACTAAAGGGTATTGACTTCAATGAGATCTTTGCACCAGTGGTAAAGATGTGTTCCATTCGAGTGGTGCTCGGGTTGGCTGCTGTTCTTGACCTAGAGGTAGAACAGATGGATGTGCGGATAACGTTTCTTCACGGTGACCTTGAAGAAGAAATCTACATTGACCAACCGGAGGGATTCCTTGTCCGGGGAAGGAGAATTTAGTGTGTCATCTCAAGAAGAGTCTGTATGACTTGAAACAAGCACCAAGGCAATGGTACAGGAAGTTTGAATCTGTCATGGTCAATCAGGGCTATCAGAAAACGACCTCGGATCATTGTGTTTTTTTTCAGACTTTCCCAGATGATGATTTTATTGTTCTTTTGCTTTATGTGGATGATATGCTGATTGTTGGGCGTAATACTTCTCGGACACGCAGTTAAAATGACAGCTTGGGAAATCCTTTGCTATGAAGGATTTGGGACCGACGAAATAAATTCTGGGAATTAGAATTTTTTACGACCGCAAATCAAGAAAGCTATGGATGTCACAAGAGAGCTACGTGAAGAAAGTGCTTCAACGCTTCAACATGGAAAAGGCAAAATCAGTAAGCACACCGTTGGCCAATCACTTCAAGCTAAGTACTCGTCAATGTCCCTCTACCGAAGATGCAAAGGCACATATGAAAGGCATACCCTATTCTTCAGCCGTGGGTAGCCTAATGTATGCCATGGTGTGTACGAGACCGGATAGCTTATACTGTTGGAGTTACCAGTCGATTCTTATTAAATCCTGGTAAAGAGTATTAGTCCGCGGTAAAATGGATTCTGAAGTATCTTCGAGGAACTTCTAAGCAGTGTTTGTGCTTTGGAAGCAACGTGCCCCTGCTGGTTCGATATACTGATGCAAATATGGCGGGTGATGTCGACTCACGGAAGTCTACTTCGGGATATTTAGTCATGTTTACAGGAGGAGCTATTTCCTGGCAATCGAGATTGCAGAAATGTGTTGCTCTCTCCACTACTGTAGAGGAATTCGTTGCTATTACGGAGGTAAGCAAGGAGATGCTATGGATGAAGAAATTCATTCGGGAATTTGGTCTCAAGCAGAAACAGTATGTGTTGTTTTGTGACAGTCAAAGTGTGATCCATCTTAGCAAGAACTCGTCTTTTCACGCCAAATCAAAGCACATTGATATGAGATGTCAATGGGTGCGGAATGTTATTGACACGGGTTCATTGGTGCTGGAAAATATCGAGATCGAGGAGAATGGATCAGATATGATGACCAAGACATTACAAAAGGGGAAGCTTGAAACTTGTTGTGCTATCGCCGGGATGACGATGTATGGCCCCACACAGTCGTGAGGGGAAGTTGTTGGGTTATGGGTCACTCCCGTGTGGGCCCATAGTCACTTGATGTGGCGGGTGGAGGTGCATATCCTTACCGCATGGAGAAAGATCAAGTTGAGCACGCTAGACGCTCGAGCGGATTTTTCAATATTGCCGCCGCTCACTGTGCGCCCGCTAAGAGCTCGAGCGAATTTTCCAGAATGTGCCCCGCTCGTTGTGTGCCCGCTAAGGCTCGAGCGGATTTTCCAGAATGTGCCCCGCTCGCTAGGCGCTCCAGCGGGGGCCGGCGCCCGCCGCGCGCTTGACAACCCCTCGAGCGCGCGCCAGTTATATAAAACGCCGCTTTTATGTTTTTAGGGGAATTAAATCAATTTGAGCGCTGTTCCAGATAAGAAAAAAGAGAGAAAAGAGAGAGAAGAAGAAGAAGAGGAAGAATTAAGCCTCCATTCGGGTTTTCAATCAAGTTTCAGTCTTCGGTAATCTCACGTACGAGATTCTTGCTGCTGTGAAGAACGTCTGTCGGGTTTCATCTCTACTCTTATTCTTTATACTTCTTGTACGGGCTGTTCACAGTTAGTTAATATTGATTTTTGTGATTTGAAATTTGTGTAACCGATCAATTGCTGCTGGTAAAAATTTTAGACTTTGTGTCCTGTGGTTTTTTTCCCTCGTTTCATAGGGAGTTTTCCAAGTAAAAATCGTGTCTTTCTTGTTCGTGATTGTTTATTGTATACTTGATATCGTCTATCACATATTTTCTTGCATTTCAAACAAACTTTTAATTCTAACAGTTTGATCATTCTTTTCAAAGTATATCTAATGAGATTAAAAAACAAAATTAAAAAGTGGGATTTGTGTGTATTGACATAAAATATATCTTTTCGAAACGTATTCATATATACTTTTAAAGTTTTGGAATGTCAAATTTAAGACTGATTGAGACATATTTATTTTTTAATTATATGTTTGAATTAGATTATTCATCAAATTAATTGCCAAAAACTTGACATTTACACAATATTTTATAAAAGATTTAAAATATTTGTCGACACTATTGTTGAAAATACTCACAAGACGGCATTTATCCACTAAGATTATGTAGGGATTTAAAGTATTAATGCATATGTTAAATATAATTGTTGAATATATTTGAACGAAATATATTCATACGCACTTTTAAACTTTCAAAATGTTGGACTTAGAACTGATTGAGATATATTTATTTCTTAATTATATGTTTGAATTAGATTGTTCAATAAATTGATTGTCAAAAACTTGACATTCACACAATATTTTATAAGAAATCTGAAATATTTGTGGATGCCATCGTTGAAAATATCCATATGACTACATTTATCTAGTAAGGCTACATAGGAATTTAAAGTCTTGTTGCATGCGTTAAAATGCAATTATGAGATCTATAAAAAGTAGATTTTTTTTTTTCATATTAGGTAAATTTAAATATTTTTGTATCTTTTTAACATTGTTAAGAGCTAGTAATAAATAAATAGGAAGGTGTGATTAATGGTGAAAATTATAATTTTTTTTCTCATTTATTGTTATTTTCTAATAAACTATGACATTTTATCATTTTACTTATTTATTTTTATTTTATATTGTTATAAATTTAAAGTCTAAATGAAAAGCTGCACTTAGAGAAACGGAACAAATCAAACCTTGTACTGCAACAGAAAGAAAATAATTAAAGAAACAAATTCTCACAGAGGAAAATGGAGGAGCCGCCCAAACAAAGTGAAAAAGGATTTTTTCTCCTAAATTTTATAATTAAATTTTGATTTTGATAAAAATAGTAAAAGTAGTAAAAATTAAATATTTAATATACGTAAAGAATATTTATTTTTACATACTGATGATAATAACAACCATGTAAAATATAAAAGATTATAAACAATAATAAAAAGACACAATTTTTGGTGACGATGAAAAACTCGATACCCACGATAATCGAAAAAAATTCTCCAGGCTTCAACGGTCAGGGAAGCAATGCACTGTGAAAATTAACTTACAAATCGGGTGGTAACGACGCGCTAACCTAACCGACTTACTCCCGTCTTGTGATCCCTACCAAGGAACTCCTTAGATTTGCCTGCGGCAACGGAACAGGATACCTTCCGGTTGTTACGTCAATCTTCTCTTTTGAGCCACTTGACTTACCAAATACAATCGGGCCTCCTTCTTCAACGTACCGACGTCTCCAACAACGGCAGAAGAACGGAAGTGTTTAAACGGTAAAGAAAAAGTGTAGAGAAACCATGTTAGAATATCAATCACAAAGGTGTAACTTTTAGTTTTCTCAAAGGGAGTAAGATCAATGGAATATACACAAGTGAGACACGAAACTGATCTGCCAAAAGTCCTCGGGTTTCAAAATTATAAGACAAGTATTTATAGATGGCGTAAAAACCACATCAAAAAATTGCCCGTTGTCGGGGCACTCAAGCGCGGCGGGCGCACGAAGGGTTTCCAGAGAAACCCTACGTGCGCTCGAGCAAGAAGAGGGCGAGCATCGAGCTCGGCCTTTCGGGATTTTGAGCTTGAGCGCGTGGCGAGTGCAAGGTTTCGAGTTTTTGGGGTCAAGCGGGTAGAAAACTCACGGAGAGCGCGTGGCCTCGGGATTTTAGGCTCGAGCGGCTAGAGAACACAAGGCAGGCGCGGTATTCATGGAAGGCGGAACGGACAGCAACGGATGTATGTTGATACAACATTTTAACAACTCATAATCCGATATCGATGTAATATTACATATGGTTACGGAATATATCAATTATAAAATAATCATAACACAAAGCATAGGAGAGATATTTCGTTCCTTAGCTTCCTTTGCCGCAATGTATGCTCGAGCTATCGATTCTGCTTCACGAAAGGTTTTGGGATCGCTATGCGCTGGATGTTTAAAAAATTCACCCGGCTCCAACGTTGATATAAAGGTGTTCAATTTTACTTCATCAGTTATTCGCGGGATTTGTCGTGCTTCTTCAGTGAATCGAGTTGAGAAACTTTTCAAGCTTTCAATTGAGCCCTGTTTTATTCTGGCAAGATGCCAAGGTTGCTTTTCAATTCTTCTGCTGGAAGCGAATATGAAGAAAAATATGTAATTTTTCTAAGAATTATATTAGATCATAGTTAAATTTTAGTGGGTAGTATATTATGGTATGTCTTCATAATTATAATGGTATATTGATATCTGAACCTATCATCTACAGATAAAAAGCAACATTCAGTCTCATTTACAATGTTATATATATGATAGCTGACCTACGGGCTTTGAATAGTACCATATAACATTTAATTATATAAAAATAAATACAACTCAAGTTTTAATTATTTACTTTTTTAATCGGTAAAATCTATTGGACCTGATTCATAAGAAAAATTAAATTTGAGTATGATTTGATAATTTAAATTGAATAAAAATATAATAAGATAAATTTAAAAATTCTATATAAACTGATTTATATAATTATTATGAAATTTTATAATATAGTATTGAAATCTAATACATTGATCTTTTTAATATATTTTAAAAGTAAAGTATAAATGATTATTTATTGTATATTATATTTTATTAAGCCTTTGGCTCACTCCTTACTATTTTTTCTAACCTCCTCGGATGAGATGCACGGAATCTTGTCAGATAAATAGGAACGAAGATCAGTTGTATTTGAAGAGTTTAGTTCTAAAATTAT